>PVIR01018246.1:0-33612 GCA_004026965.1 Petromus typicus | reverse complement strand
AAAAAAAAAAAAAAAAAAAAGCAGGGGCCACATGCTGTATTCTGGGCACAAGTTACTTTGTCTGTGAGCTGGGATTTTCCCGTGAATTGAAAATAATTCTCCTTTCTTTGTCAAACACAGCTTGGTGCTGTATGAAATATATTTCAACAGTAATAAAAACTATATTGCAAAACCTATTTGATACAGCTAAAGCTGTATTGGGAGAAAATTCATAGCCTTTAGACCCCATGTTCATTGTCAGCACTCATTGATCATCTAAAGATTCAGCTTAGTGGAAGAGAAAAAATCCTCTGCATACCTAGGTGAGGGCAGAAGTGAAGTGTGACCAGTGCGCTGCGGATGGATCGGCCAGGCAAAGCAAACGCGGAAGGCAGACAGCCAAGAAGCCAGATAGGGGGCGCTGCTGCGTATGTTTGGCCTGCCAAGAGCAACAGACTCCTGTCATTTCTCCCTCCCTCCAGTTTAAGCCTCTTCTACCCCCACTTTTCAGCCATTTAAATTGGCTGAAAGTATAGGCTTATTATAGGAAAAAAAACTCTTTAGTTTTTAATAAGAGGTAAATGGCTTGAGCAGAAGCTTTCCTGACCACAGATTTTGATGGGTAAAAGATAAGACCCAAGAGCTCCTGGATGAAGGGAGGAGAAATAAAAAGGCCTTGGAGTAGAGTAGAAAGGAAAGTGCAAACAAACAAAAAAGCTTATTTGAGGTTCATGCCGGCTCTCCAAGAACATAGCTCTCCAAATCTTTGGCCTTTGCCAACCCAAATGAATCTTGGAAGACCTACTTGCTCTTACTTAGTAAGAAGGGAGCAGGCTTACAAAGTCTGTGTTGCGTGGTGAGGCTGGGGAGGGTGGGCTGGGCTTGCGCTGCAGGAGGGGGACTGTGAGGGCTGCACATCTCTGGAAGCCTCCTTCCTTGTGGATCCTGCAGCACATCCACCTTTCATTTACCTGAACAGTCTCAGTACGGACCTGGCACAGGCTTGCTCCCTTGGGTACACAGCCAAAGGAACAGGTACATTACTGTGCTCCTGCAGTTCCCAGGCTGGCTGGTAGAGAGCCAGTAGGTCTCTGAGGCCCTTTAATAATTGACTCCAATGACTCTCTGGGTCTGTAACAAACCCATGGCGTGGGGGAAGGGGCAAGGTGCCTGCATCATCCACATTGGAGAGCTAGAGAGGATGAGATGAACTCCCCAGTTCACATGTGAGTATGAAGGGGGATTAGTGACTTCATCATCCATCTTGGAGCCATGTCAAGCTCTGTGTCATAACTGTACAAAGTCCCCGGCCTCTTGACTGCCTTATAACCAGTGAGGGGCCACCTCAGCCAACTCTCTGAAGGCCAGGGTTTCTGCTTCAGCGTCCTTGCACCTTTGCAGCACATGGCCTCTGTGGAGGGTCACAGAGCCTGTTATTAAAAGGCAGCAGGAAGCAGGGCAAGCATCTCATCTCCAGCCCAACTGTATGCCCTCTCCCATGCCTGGGGTCCTGAATCTGGGTTCTGTCAACCCTTAGGAGGTCCAGGGAAATTTGCTTTATCCTTTGCATTAGCCAATACACGGGGATGATAGCAACAGAAACTGATGCTGGCCCACTTAATCAACAATGGAGTCCACTGAAAAGTGAGTGGTCGTCACTCTGGGAGAGGGAAAGATGTGTTTCCAGGACCCAAAGGCAAATGCACAGTGAAAGAGTTCCCTTGGCATCTTTCAGCCAAAGGGCTGTGTGTTCTCCTGGGTGACAGTGTTGCAAAAGCTGCCTTCAAAGGAGCATCACAGTGCTCAAAAGAGAGGTAATGGTGCAGAACGATCCAAATTGCTAAAAGCTCACTGCTCAGCCGGGTATTTAGCTCAGTGGTTCCTGTGTCTGCCTGGCAAATGCAAGGTCCCAAGTTCGAACTCCAGTAACTACACACCACAGTGCTGGGCACAGTGACTCAGGCCTGTATTCCCAGCACTTGGGATTTAGAAGCAGGAGGACTGCTGAGAGTTTGAGGCTGGCCTGGGCTACATAGTGAGTTCAGGGTCAGCCTGAGCTATAAAGCAAGACCTTGTCTCAAAAAACAAACAAACAAACAACAACAACAACAAAAAACCCCAGCTCAGTACTCCCCTGAGAGTGTGCCAGACATCAGGTGTTTCTTTTGGGAGCGGATCCTGTCTGTAAAAACCATAATTCCCTTCCACACAGGGACTGCTTCACTGTGTGTCAGCAGAAAGCCCCAGCAAAGCCTCTGTGCAATGAACTGAAATGCATCGGTCTCAAAGAGTCTGGCAGTTTCCCCAAAGTATTAAGCTCCTCTACAACTTGGGTCTTGAGAGCAGTGACAGCACAGTTCATGGTTCTCCAATCCCGCTGCACAGGGACATGGCAGGGGAGCTTTAAAAAGGAACAGTGGCTGCCCACCACCCCGGAAATTCTGATCCATTTGCTGGGATGCGGGGAGTGGGGTCTGCCTTGATAAAATCCAGTGTTTTTTTTTTTTTTTTAATGAATCAGGGATGAGAACCACTGGCGATGTAAGCAGTATTTTATCACATGTAGCAGAGTTTCTGGTTGTAAATATTACCTACAAGTTGGAAAAAAGAAAATAAAAATGGCTTGAGGAAACACTACCCTCTGTGGGTCAACACTGTTAATTTCTAAAAGTTAATCTTCAGTTAACAAAAAACCACTTTTTATATGGATTAGGGATTTATAACATATGCAGATACTATTTTTTGACCTTGAGAACCCACAGTCAATATATTCCCACATGCTACTCGGTCTGGCTTCTCTCATCCCCAGGGGAAGGCTGGGTCTGGTAGCAGCCCGGGCTGGCTGGCAGTGCCCCGCTGTGAAGGCTCAGCTGATTGGGATGCCTCCTGCAGTGCACACCCTTCCCTGAGCACTTCCCACTTTGCCAGTCTGATTGATGAAAAGGTTACCCCAGTGTTCCTTTGTAAATGGCATTTCTTATATTACCAGTGAACTTGATGTTCTGTGGGCTTGTTATCTGCTTGTCATGTTTTGTCCTCTGTAACCTCGGCAGCTGCTCAGTAGTATTTTTCAGTGGATGCAGTGCTGGGTTCACCCAGAGTTGCCCAGGAGGTGCTGTTGAGGGGGTGAACCCAGTCTCTGGTTTGGGCCTGCGTCCCTGGGTGTTACCAGAAGAAGCCAGCAGGTGGCGGCAGTGATGGCATTATTAGTGGGAAAGCACAGCAAGCTTGTTCTGGGCTAAATGGCTCACACCAGAGTATTATAAAATAGTAGGTTCACGTCTGTTGTACAGCCTACGGACTGACTGCTGCTATCCAGCTGACTACTGAGCACACGTCGGCTCCAAGCTCTGTTACCGCCTTAAAACTTCACCACAACCTGTCTTGGTTTCAGTTCATTTATTTCCTTCTTAGCAAGAAGGAATCTGGTTTCCAGGGAGGTAATATAATCTACCCTAGCCCACAGCCAAGAAATGCTTGTATTTCTGTTTTAAAGGTGAGACACTGAGTCCTAGGGACTATGGTTGGGAGGAGGGCATGAAAGCTGACTTTCTCCCAGAGTGGACATCCTCTATCTACCAGGACAGTGGCCCAAGACTTCCCAGAATGGACATCCTCCGTCTACCAGTGCAGTGACCCAAGTCCTTTCAGTCCAAGGGTTCTCAAATTGGTATGGGCATTGGAATGATCTGGAGGATGCTTTAAAAAATTTTTTTTTTTTTTTTTAGGTTTTTTGAGACAAGGTCTTGCTTTGTAGTTCAGGCTGGCCCTGAGCTCAGCCTCAAACTCACATCACAGCAATCCTCCTGCCTCTGCGTCCCGAGTGCTGGGATTACAGGCATGAGCCACCACGCCCGGCACTGTGGTACTGGTTGCTGCTGGGTGTGAGTCTCCACGCCCAGTATTGTATGTGGTTACCAGCGATCGAACCCAGGTGCCTGCGCTTGCAAGACAGGTGCCAGAACCACTGAGCTAACTCCTTGGCCCCATTTATTTATTTAAAGAGACATGCAAGGGATGGAATCCAAGGTCTTCTGACTGCTGAATGTACCATATCATGGCTTCCTGGTCACATTTTATAGTTTAAAACCCAGATAGCTAGGTTCCAGCCCCTGGGATTTCTG
Source organism: Petromus typicus (assembly GCA_004026965.1). Lineage (NCBI taxonomy): Eukaryota > Metazoa > Chordata > Mammalia > Rodentia > Petromuridae > Petromus > Petromus typicus. Next base: position 29,509 of record PVIR01018246.1, on the reverse strand, counting down.
TTAACTAGGTCCGGGATGAAACCCGAGAATTTGCTTCTAGTAAGTTCTCAGTAATGCTGATCCGGCTAGTGAGGACCACACTTTGAGATCCACTGTGCCTGGTCCTTCTCCCGATGCCACTTTCAGTGGTGTAGAGCTGGAGATCATCCTCATTACAGCCTCATTATATCCCAAGACCTCCAGGAGGTTAATTGGGTTTAGTGGGTAAAATTTCACAGGATGTAGCCTCAGAAGCACCTGACAGATCCCGGAAAGGACAAGTCCAAGGTGTTAATGAGGTGTTCTGCTTGGAGGCAAGTAGTCATGTCATCAAGGGAATTGCCCAGAACAGGAATACATTTCTTCTCAGGGAGGAAGGGCCAGGCAGAGTGCTGGAAGCCGGGCCCAGTGCAGCATGCCAGGCTTAGTGGAGAGACTAGAGTGGGCTGTGTCTCTCTCAGATACTTTTCGGGGGCAGATTTTGCAAAATGACTTCACTTGAAGGCAAAGGGAAGGGGGCTGAAGAAACTAGGCCACTGAAGACTCTACCCCAAAAGGTTCCTCTGGCTGTGGACGCCCACAGATCTCCCCCAGCCGTGGGGACTGCTTTGGGGTTGACTCTGTTGCTCAGCGTGGTGATCCTTGGGAATGGCCTGTCCAGGTGATGCCTGCCCTGGGCTCTTTCTGGAGGGTCTGAAGGAGGCCTCCTACACAGCACTGCCTGCTCTGAGCAGCACCGTGGCTCCTGCGGTCCAGATCCACACTTCTTTCCTGCTTCTCACAAACACTTATTCATCACTCACTTATCAACTGTATATTTAAACATTTGATAGGGCCATGCACTAGCACCAACAAGCAGGAAAAGTTTTCTCTCCAGGAGCTGATTTTTAAGCATAGAGGGTAAAAACAATAATCCTGGAAATGGATTAAATATGAACAAACTAAAGAACATATATAAAATACTGTGAGAGATAATAGTGGAGCATCCACTTTAAATAGTCAGGGCTTTTCCAGGAAGATAGTATTTAAGCTGGGAACCAAAGGAGGGGAAGAGGAAAGGCCTTGGGGTTAGAAAAAGCAAGTATGTGTAGGTTCTGAGAGGGTGTCAACGTGGCCAGACCATCACGGGCCAAGGAGAAAGAGCTACTGCATAGGGCTGGGAGATGTCAGCAGGGATCAGACTAGCCATGTGGTTGAAGCCTTGGTAAAGAATGTGGACTGTATTTAAAATGCATTGATGGGTAATACTCATTAGTAAGTGCTGAAATATTAAGTGAAAAGCTGATGGGGGACTTGGTGGAGGATCAGACTGACATCCCTGAAGCTGCTTGTCAAACCAAGCAGAGACTACCAGACCTACTCTCGTCAAACCTCTCAGCTCCAACTACTTATTATAGGAAATACAGGCCACAGAGAGCAGAGTGTGCACAACGACATCACAAGGGAGCAATCAGCAAAATCTGCAGGATACTTCCAGACAAATGATGCCATCTTTATGACAAATAAATTGCAGAGGGGAAAAGACACAGAGGGGGAAGCTTAAGCTAAAAAAGACTCAGGAGCCACATCAGTCAAATGCAGAGTTGATGATGACAGAACTTAGTGAATCACACTTCCAGGACTACGCCCCTCTGCATTGTAACATGGTGTCCCTCCTATCCAGAGCTGGAAACTTCTCCATTCCTTTGCACCTGTGCTGCTTTGGCCAATGGGAAGTGGCAGGAGTGATGTGAAAAATGCCCGCTTAGGGGATGAGGATTTAGATCAGTGGTTCCAGCACCTGCCTTGCAAGCAGAAGGTCCCGGGTTCAATACCCAATAATCATATACAGCAATGCCAAGTGTAGTGACTCATACTCACTAGAAATCAATACCATATACTACAATGTTGGGTGTGGTGGCTCACGCCTGTAACCCCAGCACTCAGGATGCAGAGGCAGGAGGGATGCTGAGTTCACGGCTGAGATCAGGACCATCCTGAATGACAAATTGAGAATCTAAAAAAACTAAAAAAAAGCCAGCTTCTTCATTTGCTCTTGGAACTCCAAGAGCTCTATTCTCTGAAGAGCCCAGTCCAGGGCCAGGGGTGTACCTCAGGGGTTCTGCATCTGCCTGGCAAGTGCAAGGTCCTGAGTTCATTTCTCAGTACTAGAAAAAAATAAAAATAAAGAGCTCTGTCGAGCCTCCTGAAGGATGAGGCCCTCACCATATGCCAATAGCCATCACTAATCACTCGTAACAAGAAGGAGCTTGTCTTGAATCTTTCAGCCCCAGACAAGCTATCAGATGGCCCAGGCTGCGTGAGATCCCCAGAGAAACCTGCAGAAGAACCACCTAGGCGCCCACCCCTGGTGCCAGAGCACTGCTAAGGTGGCTTCCACGTGGTAACGGTTAGTACCCACCTGGTTCAGATCCCCAAACTATTTACATAATTGGGAAACCTTCAGAGAATTTTGAATGGTACTGTAACTTTTAATGGTTAATTTTGTAAACTTGATAATGATGTGATCATAGCTTTTAGAAAAATTAGAGACATATTTTAGAGCTACAAACTGAAATATTTGTGGCTGAAAGGAAATGATGCCTGCTATTTGCTTCAAAATGATCTGTGGCTAGAACAAGGTTGGCTTTCAGTTGATTATTGTTGAAGGTGAAGTATACAAGGAAATTCCTTATACTGCTTTCTCTTGTACTGGTTTGTTAAACTATCCTCATGGACAGTTTCGCTACAGATTCTCTATATCATATTGTTCTATATTATAATAATGATGTTTGCCCCTGAAAGCCTAAGTAGGGAGTATCAGCCCATCCTACTAGGTGCAGGAGCTTTCCAAGTTCTCCAGCTCTGACCTCCAGTGGAGTCCTCCCCTCAGCCACTGCTGGTCCCTGCAGCCCTGATGGCACCAGCTCATTGGCCCTGCTGCCCCTGGGGACCTCCAGCCTACAGGTCTCAAGCCTCTAGTGGGTGAGTGGCTGAGCTGAGGAAGCCGTGGAAAGGTCCCCCAGAGACTCCCCGTCCCCTGCAGTGGGCCACATTCAGTCCCAGAGGATGGCAGCAGGCGAGTTTGTAAGACAACATCCTGAGTCACCACAGCTAATGACTTCCCAGAAGAGCTGTGGTTGGACACTGAGCCGATTCCTTTGAAACACGGCTTGGGAAACATATGCTCAAGCCTGGTCTTGAGGCAAAGACGCACAGCAGGGCCACCTCGCTGCATGCTCATTATGGACCTGAGCGGCGCAGGATGCTCTTCCCACCTGCAGACCTGTGGGTGCAAGGAGGGAGGAGAGTGCTGCTGTGGCTGGCAAGAGTTAGAGCCACAGAAGAAGAGCTTCTTATTCCACTTTCTGTTGCTATAATAAAATACCCAAAGGGGGCCTTCATGCTACATGGTGAAGTGGTGAAGGCTTCGCATAGTGAGACATAACAAGTGTGCTAGCTCAGAACCTCTTTCTTCTTACAAAGTCACTAATGTCATTATGGGGACCCCACCCTTATGACCTCATTAATCCTAACTGTTTCCCAAATGCCTCACTTTTAAATATAATAAAAAAGATTTTGGAAATTTTGGGCCTCTCCTTTCTTCTCCCCTTCTATCTCCTTTACTACCTCCCATTGGCTAAGCCCAGTCAGAAGCCAGGGGCGAGGGAACCCTGTGATGCAGGCCACAGAAGTGAGAGCCACTTAGAGCCCACAGCAAGGCCCAGGAGGACGGAGCATGCATGGACTGGGGAGTATTGATGGAGAAGAGGCAGCTTGGGGGAATTGAGCAAGATGAGGTGAGAGGTGAGGGCTGGAGTGGTGGTGAGTTAGAAGGTGTGGATGAATCCATTGCCATTAGAATCAAGCATGTGACCAGGGTACAAAGGCAAGCCACACAGGAAGGTCTTACCTAGAGTGAAGAGTTGACTGTGTCTTCTTTGCCTGGAGTCCTGACTTCTCTGCTCTTTCAGTCCTAGAGGAGTCCTCTCAGTCTCCCAACGGCAGCTGGCCCCCAAGTCAGAATGGGAGTCATGCTGAGGCCACCCTGTCTGCAAACCTTACCTTCTCCTCCTACTACCAGCACTCCTCACCGGTGGCAGCCATGTTCATCGTGGCCTACGTGCTCATCTTCCTCCTCTGCATGGTGGGCAATGCTCTGGTCTGCTTCATCGTGCTCAAGAACCGGCATATGCGCACCGTTACCAACATGTTCATCCTCAACCTGGCTGTCAGCGACCTGCTGGTGGGCATCTTCTGCATGCCCACCACCCTCGTGGACAACCTCATCACTGGTGAGTGTGGGCAGGGGCGGTGCCCCTGGGTACTCCCCGGCTCCTCTTCTGCTCTCAGCTGAACCTGAAACAGAAGATGGAGATTACCGTGGGGCTGGCTGCTTGATAAAGTTGCCATTGTTTCAAACTCTCCTGACTGTCTTGTAACGGAGCAGATCCAACTTAGAAATAATAGGTACAATGAATTAATCACTTTATTTGTGCCAGGAATTATGTTACATATGCTTTGTGCATTCCCTTAATTAATTCCCCAGCAGTCCAACAAAGCATGCTTTATTATTATCCTCTGTGTACGAGTGAGGACACGTGCTCAGAATGGTTGAAGGGACTGACCTCTAGTTATATAGCTGATGATGTCAAAGTCTGCATTCTCACAGCCCCACTCTGAGTCGCTGTACCCCACAGCCTCCCTCTCCCACAGACCTCCGAGGGGAAGTGAGAAGGAGGCAGATTTCCTCTGAGTGAGGACCTAAAATCCCACACCACTGAGCTGTTCCCCCAGAGGGTAATTGAAGGTCATACCAAAGGTGCTGAACTCCCGTTACTGGCGGGTCTAAGCAGGGGCCCGCCGCTGCTCAGCCACCGGCAGGCAGTTTGTACGTAGAATGAGACCACCTGACCTCTAATTCCTTGCTTGTGTATCCTGCAGATGTCAAAACGTGCCCACGGTCTTGCACACTCTGGGGAACAGCTATTCTTTTAGAATCATGGCCTCCAGGGAGCCAGAGACTGGTTTCCGAGCTGTGAAGACACCTAGAGGGTTTGGAATGCAGACTCTAAGCTCAGATTCCTGGAAGCCCCAGGAGCTCAGTCAGGATCTGGATCTTCCCTCTGGAGTGACCGACCTGACGGTCCAGAGTGGCCACAGTCCCTGTTTCTCCCCAGAAGTGGAGCCATGGGAGAGTCTGCCTCCCTCAGCAGTCATGATTTGGCCCAGTGGAGCCTCTGCTCAGGACTCAGGCCCAGCCGGCTTCTTTCGGGGAAGCTGCAAACACCTGTGCACCTTTCTTCCAGTGCCCGCAGAGCCCTGTGCGCTCATTCTGCCATATAGAGGTGCTACAATTACCTCCCAGGAAGCTTATTTTCTCATAGACTCTTCTGCAATTACACTTTGTGCAGCTTCTCTCTTAGTTCTTCCCTACCCCCTGCTTTCTCTCTCTCTCCGTTCCTCAGAGCAGAGGACTAAATCATTCATGTAGTGTGTGGTGGCATCACTTCGTCTCACTTCATCGAACGGCCCCTTGTTTATTTTCTGTTCATTTATTTGTTCCCTTGTATGTTTCTATCCCTCTTCACACCCCTCTCAGATCCATGGGATGTTGTTATTCTATAATATTTAATTTGTATTTTTTTTTGAGACAAGGTCTCGTTTTGTAGTTCAGGCCAGCCCTGAGCTCACTATATAGCCCAGGCAAGCCTCTGGAGGGCTGGGATTACAGGCGTGAGCCACCACACTCAGTACTGTGGTTTATGGTTCTCATTCCTGGTGGGTGTAAGTGTCCACGCCTGGCATTGTTGTATGTGCTTACCGGGGATTGAACCCAGGCCCTTGCGCTTACAAGGCAAGCTCCAGAACCAGTGAGCTAAATCCCCGGCCCCTGTATCTCTTCATTTTAATATATTTTTAGGAAATATGCGAATGTGTGCATGTTTTACATGTAAATTATTTCATTAATGTATAATTCCACATACAACAAAATTCACCTTTTTTGTGCACATCCCACAAGTTTTGATGAACACATACAGTCATATAGCTCCCATCACAGCCGAGACACAGAAAACTTCCATCAGTCTAAAAGCTGCCCCCTTATTCTTTTGTAACTGGCTCCACTCTCCATCTTCTGGGACAATCAGGCCATTTTCTGCCAGGGAAGGAAATATAGTCTGGCTTTTGCAAGCATGTTATATAGATAAAACCATATAGTACATAATCTTTTGAATCTGATGGACTTTTGTTTTGTTTCTCTTTTTACTTTGAAATAATTTTAGACTAAACCTTTTTTTTTTTTTTGCATAACTAATATAAAGAGCCGAGCATGGTGGTGGACATCTGTAAACCAGCACTACAGAGGCTAAGGCAGGAGAATTGCTATGAGTTCAAGGCCACCTGAACTACATAGTGAAGCTCTGTCTCAACCTTTTCCAAAAGCATTTATTTACATTTTCAAAAGAAATGAATTTGAGAAACACATGAACACATGACAGATGATTTCTAAGGTCATTTTACAAAACAAAACAGGCTATAATAATAACACCCCTGGATACTAAAGACAGTCACACCTAGGTATGACAATTTTCAGAGAAAAACTATATTACTAAAGCAGTAAGTAAAAACTGAAATGTAGAAGTGCATATCACTAAGGCTGGCAATTGTGTATTCTCAGCTTTATAACTGTGGTCATCTGAAATACCAAGACAGCCTTAGTCTTTTGTTAAGATCAAGCCGAAGCTGTGACGTGTCACCAGCCCACAGGCAGCTGCCCGGAGAAGCAAGATTTTGCAAAATGTTTGCTCTCACATGTGCAGATGGACAGACAGGCCATCTCTCCACTTTCTGAGGATGTTTCGAAGTTTCACACCAACACAGAACACTTACACACAAAGTCAGGATTGTGGTGGTACAGTCTATGAAGGCCAGTTTGCAAAATAATAGAAAAGCATAAAACATAGCAGAACTTTGTAAGAGTCTGTTTGAAAATGATGTGCGGACGAAATACACAGCACAGTGAATTATGACAAATAATGCTGAAGATGTAAAATAGTAGGTGAAAAACTTCAAAAAGTAGAGAAAAACATAGACACTGAAAAGTTCATTTTTTTAGAACACTAAAAAGATTCAGCACATGAAATGTACTGCAGGGATAGCTTAGGAGCCATCGCACAGTAGTCCCTACGGGCTGGCCAACTTCATGGTCATTAACTATATTTTGAAGTCTTGTATGGAAATGAACAGCTGCCTGTTTGCTCTGCGGACCCAGCTCTCTGAGGAGATGTCCACATTCATTCTCTACTCGGTGGCTCTTTCCCACTAGGCTAATGGTCAGACTCACACACCAATCTCCTTGGCAACGCCCTCCCCCCCACACCCCAAATACTACTTTCTGGATTTCTGGGCATTGGTTCTGTGCCTGACATGATGGGTAGATATGAGTGACCTTATGCAGCTGACATTAATTCCTTTCCCAAAATTTTTTCCCCCAGTAGGAATTATTGTTTCTGATTTCAGATTTCAAAATTTAAGATTTTAATGTATTAGGAATATGATTTTTGGAATTTTAGGCATTAGGGCTCTTGGTCTTTTTGGTGTTCTAAATTGTCTTTTTCAGTATTAAGATCCGTACTGTTGGGACCAACTCCCATAGAGACACTCTCTCAGGACATGACATGATCTTAAAGTCCAACCAAGACTTTATGACTCAGCTGAGGGAAATCTTTCCATGTGGAAGAAGGCAAAGTGGTAAATTGGGGCACAGTATTTAAAGGAAAAATCTACCACCCCCTACCTGTTACCAGGTGGTTTCTATGCAGGAGCGATTAGATCATTCTATTATTAAAGCGCTGAAGCAAGTTGTTATAGAAGCCAATAGCAATGATTAGATAACTGGTTACCACAAAATAGTACGTTCTAAAAATATGCAATCTGCGGGTGCATGCATTGGTTGGGTGGACAGTTCCCAAGGAGACAAGTTCCAGGTTCAGAGGGAGGTTACAGGATACAAGGTGGAGACTTTTTTCTTCTGAGACAGGGTCTTGCTTTGTAGTTTAGGCTCGTCCTGAACTTGAACTCAGCAATCCTCCTGCCTCTGCCTCCCGAGTGCTAGGATTACAGGCGTGAGCCACTACACCTGACATTGTGGTATATGGTACTGATTGCTGGTGGGCATGAGTCTTCACGCCCTGAATTGTTGTATGTGGTTATCAGGGATTGAACCCGGGCCCTTGTACTTGCAAAGCAGGCTCCAGAACCACTGAGCTAACTCCTTGGTTCAAGGTGGAGACTTTTAACAAAATGGCTGTTTTTATGTAAAGTTGGATCTCACATTCCCCACTGGTTCTTATAAACTTAATCAAACCTTTGATTTATTTTGGTCTTCTCCTACAGGAAGGGGATTACACCCTCTTTTACCACCATTAATTATACAGAATTTACTCTTTGTCTGTTGTACTTGATCAAAGAGTTTAAAATGCAAAGCCTGATCATGAGCAATAATAGGAAGATACCTAATAGGAAGATACCTGTCAGAGATGATATTAGTGTTGTTGCTCACAGTGACCAACTGAACATAGATTAGTACCATCCTTGACTCTTTTGTATTTAATATTTCTGGTAAATTTTTTTTACCATGACTAAAGTATTACAAATTACTTTAGACTGATTCATATAAAAACAAATTTCTCATAGTGCTATACACAACCCTCTTTATTTTATAAATAAGAAGTTTAGCCCCTTATGGTTCTGCAACATAATTTTAGTCAATGAGTCTATCTATTTTTTTAGCCTAGACAGTGAGTCTTCCAAGTATCCTAAGTCTTGTGCCACTTGGTGGCTTAGAGCTTTGAAATTTTGGTCCTGCATAATTAAAGAAGTCATCTCTATGGCTGTAGATCTAGCTACTCTCAGTCCTACTAGTATAGGGACCAAAACAGGGTCTGCCCTCCATACTCACTGAAGTGTGGAGGCTAGTCAATGGCTCTAAATGATTTTGTCTCTCTTATCTATTATAAGACCTGAGGGAGCATATATACTATCACACATAGAGTTTGCTACTGTAGGTTCTATGTTTGTGGCTACTTTTATATGATAGGAAGGCTTGGGTTGATCTTTTGAAAACATCGACTTTAACTTTTCAAAGAGCTATTATATCAGGACCTGTCCAGCTGATATAATCTAAACTTTTGTGGTCTCATAGTCCCCAAGTCTCTAAGAACAACTGACGTAATAGGTAAGGCTAAGTGCCATCGCTAAAGTACTTTTTAATCACACCAAAACATATCTTGTAAGTGGCAGGTTTGTTGAAGACCAGCTGAAATGAACTTTAACCATCAATTTAAAATTTTATATCTCTTTTATAGCATAGTCTCTAAGTACCCTATTTAAAAAAGAGAATAGTATTTCAGGGAACCACCAAAACATAGAAATATTTTACTGACCTAGCCAAATGATGGCCATAATCCTATCTCATTGAAATCTTTTGTAAAAGTTAACACACCAACAAGTTGTTTTTTGCTGTGCTTTACCAATGTTACCTGTTAACTGTTAGACATGAAAATGCCTAAATTTTTGTCTGTGGGGCATGAAGGCTAGCAGCATCTGTTTTATATGGTCCCATATATTTCCCTAGGACAATCAAGATTATTATGGCCCGATCTCTCAGCTCAGTCTCATCTTTAGGTCTGCTGGTTGGCTGAGGACCTCTCATCTTCCTTGGGTGGCACCTTTCAGAGACACAGACTTGGCGTGAGAGTGCTGGATCCAGGCCATGACTCTAGCCACTTTGAGCACTGAGGAAGTGGTCAGTACCACAGGATAAGGCATAAGGTCCTTTACAGCAAGACTGTTTTGGATGGGCGTCTGTGGACAAGGACAAGGTCCTCTAGGCTTGGTACGAATGTTATTGTGGATCTCAAGCTGGATGTCCTGTAGGGTTTTGCAGGGAATGGACCATAGAACAGTTAGTGAACTTATTTTTACTTTAGGGAGAAGTGGTGGTGGTCTCCCACCACCACTCAAGGTAGTGAGCTTGATTCATAATAAGACAAGAGGGAATAAACCAAGCCACCTACCACCAGTTTTTAAACCCAGTATTTTTAAAGATTGTATTTATCTTCTTTATTTGCCCTGATTATTGTAACCAATGGGCACAATGTAATTTCCACTTAACTTTTAAGGACTTTTCCAACAATTTGGATATTTGAGCCATGAAGGCCAGGCCATTATTAGACCCCAGGTAGTGTGGGAAGCCAATCGAGGGATGAGCTCTTGGAGCAACACTTATAGTAGCCATCTCTGGTCGGGTAGAGTCAACTTTTACCCATTTTGAAAAAGTGTCCACAAAAACAAGCAAATGCTTATACCAGTTTTTACTTCATTTTACCTCAGTGAAGTCCAGTTCTCAATGTTTTTCTGGCTGGTTACCTCTGAATCAAGTTTTTCCTGGTACCTGGAACAAATGTCTATAAGCCCACTGGTTCGTCATTTTTCTGGTGACTTGAACTGCAGACAGGATTTTTTGAAGAGTCAGGCCTGGAACACACCTTAGTAGTCCAGGAGGTTAGCCACCAGGTCTGTACTTACTTCTTAGTAAGGCTGCTTCAGCACACATATCCCAATGTTGGGACCAAGTCCCACCGAGACAATCTCTCAGGACACGACATGATCTAAAAGTCCAACGAAGAGCTTTACTACTCAGCTAAGGGCCATTCCTCCATAGGAGAAAGGCAAAGGGGTAAATTGGGGCACAGTACTGAAAGGGAAAATCTACTGCCCCCACCTGTTACCAGGTGATTTCTATTCAGGAGCGGTTAGGTCATTCAGTTGTTAAACTGCAGAAGCTAGTTGTTACAGAAGCCAACAGCAATGACTAGATCACTGGTTACCATAAAATAATATGTTCTAAAAACCTACAATCTGTGACTACACGCATCAGTTGGGTGGACAGTTCCCAAGGAAGCAACTTCTGGGTTCAGAGGGAGGTTATAGGAAAAGGTGGAGGCTTTTAACAAAATGGCTGTTTTTATGTCAAATTGAGTCTCCCAGTACTACTTTTTTTTTTTTTTTTGAGACAGTGTCCCACTTTGTAGTTCAGGCTGGCCCTGAGCTCAGCCTCAAACTCTCATCACAGCAATCCTCCTGCCTCTGCCTCCCAAGTGCTGGGATTACAGGTGTGAGCCACCACACCTGGCACTGTTGTATGTGGTACTGATTGCTGCTGGGTGTGAGTGCCCACACTCAGTATTGTATGTGGCTACCAGGTTGAATCTGGGTCCTTGCGCTTGCAAGATAGGCGCCAGAACCACTGAGCTAAATCCCTGGCCCTACTTTTGGTTTTTTAAGACACAGTCTTGCTATGTAGTTCAGTCCAGCCTTGAACTCACTGTGTAGCCCAGGTTGGTCTCAAACTTGAGATGATATTTCTGCTTCAGCCTCCTGAGTGCTGGAAATCAGATGTGTGCTACCATACCTGCCTAGCACCACTTTTCTCATCCAGGATCCACCAAGGATCCCATGTTATATTTAATTATTTTCTTAGTTTCCTCCAATTTGTGACTGGTCCCTGGTCTGTCTTTCATGACTGTGACACATGTGAAGAGCACCAATTAGTTATTTTGCATAATGTTATGCAATTTGGGTTGGTCTGATGTCTTCCCCAATTAGATCCAGTTTATGCTTCTCTCTCTCCTTCTCTCTCTCTCTTGCATTACTGGTGATTAAACCCAGCACCTTCTCACGGAGCAATATCCCCAGGCACTCTACCCTTCTAAACTTTTGAAACAGAGTCTCACTAAATTGCTGTTACCCAGTGCAGCTCAAACTTCCTTTTCTCCCGCCCACCCTCCCAATGTGCTGGGAGTACAGGCCTGCGCCACCACGCCTGGCTAAGTACAGGCATTTTTTTTTTTTTTTTAGGTTTTTTGAGACAGGGTCTCGCTTTGTGGTTCAGGCTGGCCCTGAGCTCAGCCTCCAACTCACATCACAGCAATCCTCCTGCCTCTGCCTCCCGAGTGCTGGGATTACGGGTGTGAGCCACCACGCCCGGCACTGTGGTATGTGGTACTGGTTGCTGCTGGGTGTGGGTCTCCACACCCAGTATTGTTATGTGGTTACCATGGAATCGAACCCGGGTCCTTGCGCTTGCTAACTCCCCGGCCCCAGGCATTTTTGACAGGGACACCCCAGAAGACATGTTGACAAAGCACATGTGTTTTCTTTGATTACTTGGTCAAAATGGTGTCTCTCAGGTTTTTCAACTGTAAGACAATTATTTTTCTCTTTATAATTAAGAAGTATCCTGTGGTGAGTCACTCGCTTTATGCAAATGTCTTATTTTTCATTATACTTTTGCATACTAATTTTTGTGTGTATTGATGATGGTTCCTGCCTGCGACAATTACTATTGTCATGTTTCCTTGGTGATAATTTTCTACTGACATCATTCCTTCTACATTTATTAATTGGAATTCTACTCCATAGAATTTAATCCAATATGATCATTCTTTATTTTGTCACCTAAATTGCACTGGTTTGGGCTATTGTGTCCTTCCAACATGTTGCTGTGATTTTTGAGTATTGTATTTTCTTGCTTCCTGGCACCAACAAAATGTCCCAGGCTCATTCTGTGTTTTCCTTGTATCACCCTGGAAAGAACCACTCTGTAAGTACTCCTCTTTCTTTCACTGAAGAGTAGTTTTTAGTAACCAAGACCTGAGTTCCAGAGGTGTCCATTGCTACTGGGGTGTCACTGCTTCTATGCCTCCTCAAGGGACAGTTAGAAATATGTATATTCACACAGAGATATTCAGCACATATACCTTTATTTGATTCTATATCGACCCATGTATCAGTATTTTTAAAACTATGACATCATAGTAATACTTTTGATTTCCAATCCAGTGTCACAAGATATACTTTAACTTTTCCCTGTTCCTTTTTTTGTAACTTCTCAGACAACTGGAAATCTAGCACTGTTTATCTAGAAAATACTTCCTCATTAGATCAGTTTTGTATAGGTGTAACTCAGCTTCAGTGATGTGGGTTTCTCCTTTTATCCATAATTAGATCCAATTTATGCATTTTTGTCAGATATACCACATATTTATTCATGAGGGTACAGAATTTGCATATGATTCTTTTCCTCTTTAGTCTCATAGTAAACAGCTGAAAAACTGATGTCCAAAGTCACTTCCTTCGGTTAGTGTCAATGCCCTCCCCCCCTTCCATGTGGTTAATTATTCATTTGTGATACAATTAGATTTATTGGTTCTTGTTTGTATTCCACTTCCAGTTCTCTCATTCCCAGACAGATTTTCATTATTTCTTATTTGTAAAACATAGCTGTGGTTCTAAAAAGCCGCAGCCATGCAGACGTGCTCAAAGAAATACCCCTCTGTCATCTCCAGCTCCACCGCCCTCCGTCGCTGCCACCGTCTTCACTCTTTCTCTGTCTGGCTTCCATCTCATCATTTTCCAACTGATCCTCCCTTTTTTTCTTCACACAAATGAGAAAATAAGTATATTTTCTTAAATTCTGTCAGTTCTCGTACCGCTCAGCACTTAGACCCGATTCACCACAGTGATTTAGGGGCAAAGAGACTATAAACTAACCTGGTCAGTTTTCCCACCTGTGAAAAGAGAATGATACTGGCAAGTTGTTGTGAAGATGGGATGGCTCAGCACGCAGGGCGAAACTACAGGGCACCCAGAGAGGAATCCCTGGCCGGTACGCAGGCTGTGTCTGGACTGGTCAGAACTGTGTAAGCTGGGATGGCGGCCCAGCCCCGCAGTTCTGAAGTGAGCAGGCAGAGAACAGATGAGCCCCACGGACAAGGAGGAAAGACTCAGGCATCAGCGATCCTAGCATACATGTCAGGAGTCACTGACGGTTAGTGGGTGGGCACCTTTTCCTACGTGGAGACCTCTGTCATTGCAGGGTGGCCCTTCGACAATGCCACGTGCAAGATGAGCGGCTTGGTGCAAGGCATGTCTGTGTCGGCTTCTGTTTTCACGCTGGTGGCCATCGCTGTAGAAAGGTGAGAGGGTTCCAGGCTTGCTGGTGTTGGGCTAGCGGGGGAAGCAGGGACAGGACATGGGGACAACTCTGTGATAAGTGGGGCCAAATCCTCATAAGTGGAGGCTATGGGACTAGCTGTTTTCTAGACCGTTGAGGATATCAGCATCTCCTCCTTTGGAGGCCTGGGGGCAGCCCCTGAGGAGGTTTGGTATCATTCTTGGGACCCTTGAGGAGCTGGAGAGCAATCCCGGTCCTGAGTAGCAGGAATCCTGCCTCCTGTACTTCTGAGCCAGCGCAGCAAGAGCTGGGAGGGCAGCTTGGTGGACAGGACTCCTCCCAGCTCCTTTACCTTACGCCACAGCTGCTTGCTGGTCCCTGAAGTCCTGGTTTTTCTCCATCCCTACCTCACCCCATCTCAGCCACCTCTGGTCTCTCAGCCTCAGGATCCAGCAGATTCTCTGATAAGCATGTTGATGAGGCCGCAGGTGAGGAACTGAATTGGGCTGAGGCCGAGGAGGCTTTGAGCGGCCTTGGTCCCACAAGTCTTCAGCGCTCTGCACTAGAGTTCCTCCCACGCAGTGTCTGGTGCTGTTTGGGCTCCTGCTGGTTGATGCCTCCCCACCACCCCTGGGACCAGAAACAGGCAGATTGGCTAAAAGTAGTTTTTGTCCTCATCATTGCTTCTTTGTAGAATGTTGACAAAGTCACTTAGCTACTCAGAGCCTCTTCAGTCTTGTCTATCAATGGAAGATCCTCTGCAGGGCTGGAGGCTTCTGAGAACTTCTGCCTATAAAGCTTATGCATAGTGCCTGGTAGAGTCTGACCGCCAGGGGCTAATATTGTTTTTATTTCTTCCATACCTACTTCCTTGTCCTCTCTCCAACATGAGCACTTCTAGCCCTGCTCTTTCTCAAATCTAGTGTCCTCATGTTCCCTACACCTCTGCTCTCACCAAACCTAGTTTTTTGTGGCCCAAGGAAATAGGCAGCTGGCCTAAAGAAGAAGCAAGTTTCCAGGGCTTCCTGGAAACAAGAAGGAAAGTTTCCTTCTGTACAAAGCATTAGCCAACCTTTGTTTTGTTCTGGTTGCTGAGTCCTAGGTGAGTGTAACCTCTCCCAGAAGTGTCTGCATGCTCTAAGTGTCCCTAATGTCTAAGTCCCAGCCCTCCAGGAAGTCTCCCTGTACTACCCTTCAATTCTCTCCACCTTCTGAACAGGCAGCGCTGCTTTTCAGAATTATTTGTTGTCTGGAGATTTCTTGAGTATGACATGCTATGGAGTCAAGGAGGTGAAGGTCACAGAGGCTGAGGCAGACAGTCTTGAATCAGGCTGGGGAAAGGGAAAGGTTTTCTAGATTGGGAAACAAGAGGGCAGAAGGCTGGGACCCAGATCAGTGAGTGAGGCTGCCTGGCAAGAAGTCAGCCTGACACCTGTGTTCTTACCCAGCTTCTGCAGTAAGGAGCCATGTGACCTTGTGGGAATGTCCCTACTCTTCTCAGCCAGGTTCCCCTTCCATTAAGTAAGTAAGCTTGACTGGAGAGACATCAGGTGTCCAGGGATTTTTGTTTGTTTTTTTGTTTGTTTGAGATAGGGTCTTGCTATATAGCCCGGGTTGGCCTTGTACTCAAAGTGATCTCCTGCCTCAGCCTCCCAAATGCTGTTATTCTAGGTGAGTACCAACCACAACCAGCAGGTGTCTGTTAGTTGTTTTTTTTTTTTTTTTTTTAGGTTTTTTTGAGACAGGGTCTCACTTTGTAGTTCAGGCTGGCTCTGAGCTCAGCCTCAAACTCACATCACAGCAATCCTCCTGCCTCTGCCTCCCAAGTGCTGGGATTACAGGCATGAGCCTTCACGCCCGGCACTGTGGTATGTGGTACTGACTGCTGCTGGGTGTGAGTCTCCACGTCCAGTATTGTGTGTGGTTGCCGGAGAATTGAACCCCGGGCCCTTGATGCAAGACCGGCACCAGAACCACTGAGCTAACTCCTCGGCTCCTCTGCTAGTTTTTTTTTTTTTAATTCATATATGTTTGTAATGCATCCTGACTACATTCATCCTGGAAAGTCTGAACATGTACATAACACATATGATATATCGTAATTCTTTTTTACTTCCTCTTCAACTTCAAGTGTCTGTTTTTTGGCATCAATAGATGAAGGGAGACTTTCTAAGAAGTAGGAGCCCCTCCTTTTTCTCACTAGTAAGCATCCAAAATGTCTAGCAGGGTGTTACTATCTCACTTCTTCAGAAGAGCTCTGCAGACGAGGTCATATTGGTGGCCTTGTTTTGCAGATAAGGAAACTGAAGCATAGAAAGAGTTGGAGTAATTGGCCTTTGTGGTCATCTAAACACATCCTAAGAATGCTGAGATGAAAAGTCACAGCAGCTGCCCCAGCACTAGTTGTTTAGTGATGGCCTTTGAACCACACTGCAAGGGCCAGGTATCCTCTTCCTCCACCTCTAGCAGCAATTCTCAGCCCTGGCTGCACCTGAGAATCACCCCAAGAGCTTTCAGAGAAAAGCAATGCAAAAGCCCCTTCCCAGATGAATTGCACTGGAGTTTTTGCCCAAAGAAATAGACACAGTTTGGTTTGGTTTTGTTTTATAAAATTGCTTCAGGACATTCTAATGCACAGTGAGGCTTTACTGCTACTGGTTTATGTGGCTCAAAATCTGGCCTCTTGCCGCTTGTGAGGGCTGAGTGACCTTGAGCCAGTCAGTGGCTGACAATTCTGAGTCCCAGTCTCCTCTCTATAATTAAGAGTGAAGCAGTGATTCCTGCTGAGAGGTTCCAGTGAGGAAGTGCACAGTGCAGACCCGACTTCACACAGTGGAGATACTGATGGGACACAGCTGAGAGGCTGACACAGGGGCAGCCACACCTGAACCCTAGTGTTTTTCTGGCGAAGCCACAAACGGCTGCAAACTGTTTGGTGATTCATCCATTCAGGACAGAGCGTCTGCCATTGATGGCTGCTAGCTCTCAGTTTACCCCCAGATGCACGCAGGCAAGATTCAGTGGCCCCAGTCTTTGGTTCCCTTGTCCCTTCTCTGCCAAAAAACCTTTTGCTGCTGGAGAACTGGCAGCAGGATGAGCTGCCTCCCTGCCAGGTGAGAAACCAGTCTGCTTGCAAAGTCCCTTAATGAGCATTTGGGCTGTCCTCTGACTCCGCTGGGGCGCTATGAGGGCTGTCGAGTGTGCCCTTCTCCTGCTTGGCCCAGGCACCTCCTACATCGCTGTCTCTCTTCCCCCTGCCCACCACAGGTTCCGCTGCATCGTGCACCCCTTCCGGGAGAAGCTGACCCTGCGGAAAGCTCTGGTCACCATCGCAGTCATCTGGGTCCTGGCGCTGCTCATCATGTGTCCCTCGGCCGTCACGCTGACCGTGACGCGCGAGGAGCACCACTTCATGGTGGACGCACGCAACCGCTCCTACCCACTCTACTCGTGCTGGGAGGCCTGGCCTGAGAAAGGCATGCGCAAAGTCTACACCGCGGTGCTCTTCGCGCACATATACCTGGCGCCGCTGGCTCTCATCGTGGTCATGTACGCCCGCATCGCGCGCAAGCTCTGCAAGGCCGCCGGCCCCTCGCGTGACGGCGAGGACGCGGTCCCGGAGGGCAGGCGCGCGGCGCGGCGCAAGGCGCGCGTGGTGCACATGCTGGTGATGGTGGCGCTGTTCTTCACGCTGTCCTGGCTGCCGCTCTGGGCGCTGCTGCTGCTCATTGACTATGGGCAGCTCAGCGAGCCGCAGCTGCACCTGCTTTCCGTCTATGCCTTCCCCTTCGCACACTGGTTGGCCTTCTTCCACAGCAGCGCCAACCCCATCATCTATGGCTACTTCAATGAGAACTTCCGCCGCGGCTTCCAGGCCGCCTTCCGCGCCCAGCTCTGCGTGCTGCCCTGGGGCGGCCACCATGCTGCCGCCTACTCCGAGAGGCCCACCGGGTTCCTGCGCAGGAGGGTCTTGGTGGAGGTGCAGCCCAGCGACTCCGGCTTGCCTTCGGAGTCGGGTGCCAGCAGCGGAGCCCCCAGGCCTGGCCGCCTCCTGCTGCGTAATGGGCGGGTGGCCCACCAGGGCTTGCCCAGGGAGGGGCCAGGCTGCTCCCCACTGCCCCCCACTGTGCCAGCCTGGAACATCTGAGGTGGTCCCCATGGTATGCATAACCCCTGCCTGGACCACGGCCCCGCTGGAGTTAGAAAAGGATGGCTGGACGCTTTGTCACACATAGACGGGCTGGGCTGGTTTACTCTCAGAGAGGCTGGTGAGGGGAAGAGGTGGGAGCCAGGTTCCCTGAACTCTTCAGTATAGTAGTCTGGACAGCCGTGGTCTCACTGAATACTCCCAAGGCTTTGCAAGTGGGCTTTGGGGCTTTTTTTTTGTCCTGAACTTCATCTTCAGCCCTTTTTGATCCTTTTAAAGATTGAGGCAAGGTCCTACTAAGGGACTTGCCAGGTCCCACTAAGTAAGTTGCCAAAGCTGGACTCAGATTTAGAATCCTGCTTCCAGACTGCTGGGATTACATGCCCATGCCACCAGCTTGCAAATGAACTCTTATCCCCCTTCCAGAGACAAGGGCTTCTGTATAAGCACCGCGCTAACTGATTGTGCTACTGGAGCTCCAGACCTGGACTTCTAAGAGCCCTAAGAGGAGAGATGACTAGCCTTAGGTCTCTCAGCTGGAGACTTCATTTTCTTTGCTATCTGCAAAAGCAATGAAAGATGTGAACAGCGATTAGGCAGCAGAGAAGAGGAAGGAACATTGACCTGCAGTTTGAAGCTGTGAACTTTGAGATACCCCTATGCCCTGTACCTGAAGCTACCCCACCTTCCTAGGAGGACATTCGGTGCCCCTCCAACCAGTCTAATGTTTTGCTCTGGTCCAGCAAGTGTTTCTGACTATTCTCATCCAAGACAGTGCAGCTGAGCAGCTGCAGGAGCCCTGCAGAGCCTGCTCCAGTCAGAGGCATCTTGAGCCAAGGGAAAGGAAGAGGACCCCTCCCTCCTCCGTCACCCAGACTCAGACAGAAACTACAGTGTCACAGGCATGCTGGTGACTGTTAAAATGTGGGCCAAGGGAGGGGAATGCGTAGCATGTACTTCCGCCTCTGGAAATGCATCAGCTCACCTGCGCTGCCTGTTCAAAGTCTTCTCCAAGGCCTCTCTTCCCTGCTTAGAGAGATGGAGAAGTTAGCCAACGAAAGCTGCAGCTGGGTGGCCTTCAGGGACTCATGAAAGACACACCCTAAGCCCCTCTCCGGATGAATGCCTCATGCACCCTCATGCAGGGAACAGGAGATCTGTGATTCTGCAGCTCTCACCTGCATCACCCCAAGAGTGAGGCTTCTCTCCGGAGCCAGAAGGAGTTGGGGTTGCCTCCAGTGGTTCTTCTGCAGCCCCATTAATTTGCAGCTACCTGGACAGCTTGCCCCTCACCTCTGTAACTTGCATTGCTAGAAATGTAGTGGAGGAAAAAGAAAGAAACATTTCCAGAAGTCAGGTCTCTGAGGTTCTGACAGTTTCTTTAATCAACGTACAATGACTTGACCCTGCTCAGTCCACTCTAAGCTTTGGATACAGGGGCTGAGGAAAATGCATGGCTGTTCTATCATCCAAGCATGTCCCAGACACTGTGCCATTTGATTCATACAAGTTGACATGGAGGATGTTGTTTCTGCCATCTCACCAAGAAATCGAGGCCCAACGTGGCCACAGGGCCACAGAGAGACAGGATTCAGTTGAGAACCGGGCTTCCGGTCATTCTTCCCACACTGCATCCTGCTTTTCATGGAAGTGGGCCCAGGAAGGAACAGTGCTGGAAATTCCCCAAAGGCTTTCTGCCTAACATGAAACCAAAAGCCAGTATCATGGTAACCAAGCTCTTGGGCTGGGAAATGAGTCTATTGTGTTTGCCCTTGTAATTTCCAGCCTGAGCTGCCCTGTGCGTGATGTTTGTACTGGTGTACCAAGCAGGCTGCCAAGGTTCCTTACGACTCTGGCCCAGGAGTCTGGGAGGGCTGGATGACAGTCTGGGGCAGGAGGGAGTCACCCTGTCACTGTATGATCCTCTTCTTTGATTCTGTATCAGTATACTTGTCACACAGGCCTGAGCACTGCTGGATGTTTATGAAGAATTCTGACTATAGGCTCTAAAAATAAGCCAGAGAGTCATCGCAGACCCCAAATGAACGTCCCTGTGGCTTGGAACTGTCTGGCACATTTCCCTCTCCTGGGACATTTTTTCCCCTTTAGTCTAGCCTCATTTAGCACAAAATCACAACCTTTGTGGGACAGAGGCAGGCAGGCCACCATGACCCCCATGCTTCATTAACCTCCCAGAGATGCCAGGCTCTCAGAGGTCATGACTGCCAGAAACTCCACACGGGTCACAATTCATAGATGTTGCTGCTATTTTTACTTCTTAAGAAAAAATTGGAGGCTATCCCTACTTGTTCAAGTCTGGTCTGGATGGCGACCGGTGAGACTTGATGCTGTCTTGAAGCAGTGAAGTAACCATCATTCTACACTCTGTCCAAAGCTGACCCCTTTGGCTACTTCTGAGAAGTGGGATCGTCTTCGTCCCTCTGTGACTGTTCTTTCACTTACCATAGTGGTCTCAGGGGTCTGCCATGTTGTATCCTGTGTCAGTTTCTCCTCCCTTTTAAAAGGCTGAATAGTCTTCCATTGCACACATAGTCCACCTTTTGTCCATTCATTTGTCCTTCAGTGAGCACTTGCTTGTTACCACCTTTGGCCATGGTGATGATGTGTGCCACTTTGAGATAATGAAAGTCGTCCCTACAAATAGTGTCTGTGTGAGTCCCGAGGACAGCCACCCCCAGGTCTCTCCAGGCTGGCATTTATGGGTGACAGAGCAGAGGCTCTGAGGACGGCTGTGACCTGTCTCAAACTCTGCCTGTCTCGGCTGCTCTAACCTCCCTCCCGCTGGGCTTAGTTTCTTGACAAAAGCAGCTAAAGAACTGTATCCTCCATCCACAGGGTACTTGTATAAAGCAGTTTTTGTAATTATAGCTTTATTATCCTCGCTGGATTCCTATCTCCTGACACCTTGGCCCTGCCACGAGCTCTGTTGAACCATTACCCTCAGGGTCAGCCCACAAGGCCTGTCCCAATGAGCTGCCTTGTGCCCCTGGTGAGGCTGGGTCTCCCGAGGTGACTGCCCTCTCACAGGCAGAGAGTCCGGGGATGACCCGAGGTGTGACAGGGGAAGAGGCCAGGGGCCTGTTGACACTGAGCGTCTCCACCCCAGGGGGGTTCTTGGAGGGACTCCGTGTCCTGTGGTGCCATGTGCAACAAGAGCGGCCCTTCTCGTTGCGTGTCTCCATGGATGAATGGGCTCTTGACTTCCTCAAGACCGTGGGACACTCAACTGACCAACGTGAGCTGGAGGCAAGGGCCGCTCGGGCCACAAACCACAGCCTGCCCAGCCCTCCGCTGCGGGCTTTCTCCTGGGGCCTACAGGAGGCACACGATGACTCGGGTTGGAATGGAGGGCAGAGCTGGCAGAGGAGTACCAGAGCCCCCTATCATTAGCTTACTGTGTATTCATCCCAAAATCCAGGAGGGAGCCAAGCCCAGGGCTGCAGGGACAAAGCTTTGCTATTAAGCTCTGTAGCTTTCTGCATCCATTTCCTCAGCTCACCCCTCTGAAGTGCCACTGAGGAAAGATCAGTGAGAAAGCAGTGACCAAATAAGCTTCATTACAAGTAACTGATGTTGCATCAAAATAGATTCCCTGTTGAATGACTCAATTACTCTTGGATTTTTTCCCCTTCTCTGTATGAAAGCACCACATAATCACTGTGGAAGTTTTATAAAATTTAGATAAGCTGAGAAAATTAAAGGCACCCAAGTCCTATTACAAGAGATAGTCACTTTCCATGGGCACATAGATTTGAGATTTTTGTAACTGCTTTACTAAGACAATTGGCATATAGAATTTTCCCAACTTAAATGTACATCTAGTACACTTTAGCAGTTATATACACTATATAACCACCATGATACTCAAGATAGGTCTGTCATCCTAAAAAGTTTCCTCAGATCAATATATGGTCAATTCTTTTCCCCCACTCTCCAACTCAGAAAACCACCACCTGACCTCAGAATGCTGTGTATGTGAGATCAGACAGTGGATAGCCTTTTGATTTTGTCTTCATTTCACTCAGCATTGTATTTTTGAGGTTCATTCATAGTGCTGAATATATCGATCTATTCTTTTTATTGCTGAGTAGTATTCCACTGTATATATGTGTGTAGACATTTTATTTATTCACTCATTAGTTGGTCGTCATTGGGGATATTATCAATTTTTTATTATTTTGAATAATGCTGCTAGGAACATTCACAAATAAGTATATTTATAAGTCTTTTAGGTAAGGATCTAAGAGTAGGAGTAGGTTGCTGCATTACATGATCAGTATACAAAACTGCCAAGGTGTTTTCCAAAGTTTAAACCACTTTGCATTCCCACCAGCAGTGTGTGAAAATTCCAGTTGCTCTGCATCCTTGTCAGCACGTAGGAACTTCTATCTTGATAACCAGTGATGCTGGATATTTTTTTCATATGCTTACTGGCCATTTTAGCATCTTTTATTATAAAATGCTTTGAAATTTATTTTTTAAAGTATGATTATATTATATTATAGAGACTTTACCAGAAAAATTTGCCCTAAATCTGAGAAGCACATATCACTAATAGAATTTTTTTTTTTTTTTTTTGTGCAGTGCAGGGGATTGAACTCAGGACTTTACACTTGCCAGGCAGGCATGGTGCCACCAAACTACATCCCAGGCACTAAGAAGATTTTTAAACCCATCAACAGTGAGTTGAAGCAAGGATGGTGGCTTGTGTCTATGATTCCAGCTACACAGGAGGCTGAGGCCAGAGGATCTCAAATTCAAGGCCAGCCTGCACCATCAGTGAGACTTTGTCTCGTAGTAATAAACATTTGTTGGGGATGTAGCTCGGTGCTTCCTGTTTCTGATTTCCAGTACCGGGGTGAAAGGAAAGGTTTAAAACAAGATAAAAGGATAGTATCATAGAGGTGGGAACGGCCTCTCCAAAGAGGTGACATCTGACTACAGATATAAATGCAGTAAGAGGGAGCCCTGTGAATAAGTAGGCAAAGAACAAGGTGGGCGGAGCATCATGTGCAAAGGCCCTGAGGTAGGAGTGGTACCAATGAAAAAGCAACTACTCTATACTCAAATGCTATAAAATTTCAATACTTTTATTTTTGGTCAACTCAAAACATTTCATTTTCAGTGCCCGTTAAAAGCCAGGCAGGGCACCATGTGCTTTTTAAAATCTGTTATTTATTTTTCATAAGGAATATAAGCCCCATACAGACAGGAACTATATCTGTCACATCCATTTTGGGAGACTCAGATCTAGGACATTGTCTGGTGCCTAAAAGGCTCTTAGCAAATGAATGAGCAAAGCAATAAAATAAGTAGGTATTCATTAGTTCCGTATCATAGATGGAGAAAACAAGTCTCAAAGAAGGTAGTCACTTACTGAAGTTCATATGACCAGGAGGCTCTGAGCCTGAGACTCACATCCTGAGCCATCTGATCACCCAGCCCTGATTTTTTGCTTCTCCCTCAAGCTGCTGTGGCCTCTGCTTCCTACATGTGGGAAACTGAGGTTAAGCCTAAAAGCAAGAGGTGGGTCTCCTGCAATCCTAAAAATAAAACCAGCTAGCCACAGGCTCCAGGCTGCTGTTCTGGCCGTGGAGCCACATTTCCATCCCTCTCAGCAGCTTCCAGAGACTGAGATGGAAGGAGCAGCAGCAGTAAAGTCAAAGGTATACATTTAGTGTGATCCAACACTGCATCAGGCCTCCAGCAGCCCTGGGCTCCACTGCCCTGCGGTCACTGAAGGAGGGAGAGCCGCTGGCCTGGCTGTAGGTCCCGCCTTGTTGTTTGTGTCCTTCTGCAACGCACAGTTCTTTGAATACAGTCAACAACAAATGCTGCTGTTGTCGTGTGCAAACAACCAAAATAAATGCTGGTGGAAAAACCCGAGTTTAGTGATTTGGAGACATGAGTTTATCTGTCACATAGCCAGGTGTCGTATTAAATCACTCTCTGTTTGAGGAGTAGTCGTTCTCCCAGCCAGTTCCCTCTGTCTTCCTCGCTGTGTGGAGGTGAGACCAGCCACATGGGCTATTTTAGTGACTAGGCAGCCTTCATTTCTGTGCTCTGACTGCTGCATTTTGTTTGTCCATAGTGCAATGTGATGGTCCTTTGAATCACCTCCAATGATCATAATCACCTTCTTTATCCTCTTCTCCTTGTCTTTGGAAAATAATCTTGTTACCCATGCTATAAATTATGGATAATAAATGCATTGTGAAAGAGTTTGGTGTTTCCTTCTTAATTTTCATAGTATCAGTTCTTCCCTCCTTTTGTGTCACTGTGATGAAAAAGTCTCAGGCAAAATAATCATTCCCTTAAGAGAGGTAGCGAGTACAGGGGAGTCAAACCCATGGCACGCGTGTCATAGTGGGCTGTTCGTATCCTTCAAACCTCTAAAAGTCCTCCATCACTTCAGTAGGCTCTGCTACTCCTTGTATAACCGTAGCATTCCATTTTCACAACAAATTGATGTACATGGGAGCTAAGACATTTCCATGAGGTCCTTCCCATTCCTAAGGGGTGCGATCAAAACAAAAGTTCAGACTTCGTGGAATGCAGCCCGGAGTTCAACACCATACTGAGTTACCTGTCTGGTGAGCGCCCCACTTCTATAGCACCATACAGGCAAAACTCAGTTCTAGCTCTACTCACTGGATAAATTGTGTCTGTTGAGCCTGGAACATGAGCTTCTCAACAGTCCACCATATAATGAGCACGACAGAAAAGAGAAAATTTGTAATGTGGATATTTGTACTTCTTATAGTGGGGCCCATGGTTGGCCAAAGAAACCATGGGGCAGCTTGAAGGTTATCAGAAAAGGTTTCCTGCAGCAGCTTGAAGTAGCTTAAAGAACTGAGCTGGAGACAGTCATGTGAAGGGGAAGATCTGAAGCAGAGAAGTGACACACTCAGCCCCTCATCTGTAACTCGTGGCAATATGTGGACATTGAGTTGGAGGGAGATGGAGCTAGAGGTCAGCAACCTGGCACAAACTGGCTAAAGGGGACCTGATGGCTCCTACAAGAGCAAGTGAAGAGGACTGTTGGCTCCAGAGGTCCCAGGGCCAGCAAGGACCCCGGCCGTGTCCACTCCTCTGCTCTGTCCTCCACAGGGTGAACTCCATCCTGCCTGCTTGCCCTGTCATATAGAATGTGGCCGGAAGCAGTCAGAGAACACTCTTGTCTTGTTGATGCAGAGAGAGAATCTCTCTTGTTATGACTTTCCCAGGAGCAGAAGGAGGCAGAGCCATCCTGACTGCCGCAAACTGGGTCAAGAATCTGTTCCTGAGCCAATCCCTGTGGCCAGGGAAATACCATGTTCTGAATCCTGAGTGCTGAGATAGAGCTCCTAATCAGTTAGCAAGAATGGGATTATCCTGACTAATTTAGATAAAGCAAGACCCAACCTGGCTAAGTAAATCTAAACCAAATGCTGATTAGTCAGGGAGGGGGGACCACAAAGAAGTTGTATTCACCAGAATGTTCTTTAGCTGCAAGAAACAGAAAATTGTATCAAAATGGTTTAAACACAGTAACAAAAATGCCAATTTATTGTCTCATAAAACAACAAAACCAGAGGCAGGGAAAATAGACTGGTTAGTGTAGCAGTTCAACAGGATCATCAAAAGTCAAGGTCTTGTGCTTCATCTTCATTGCAAAGGTATCAGTGTTACCTGCAAGCTGCCTCTCCCTAGATTGCAAGGCCAGGTTGGCAATACTGAGATAATGTCCCACATCAGAAGGGATGCCCTCCTGCAGTGTATCTCATAGAAGTAATAGAACTGGGCCAGAGATTTAGCTCAGTGGTTCTGGCACCTGCCTTACAAGCACAAGGTCCAGAGTTCCATCCCAGGTAACCACCTACAACAAGGCTGGGCGTGGTGACTCACACCAACAACCAGTACTACAAACCGCAATATTAGGCATGGTGGCTCACACCTGTAATCCTAACACTTGGGAGGCAGAGGCAGTAGGACTGCTGGGTTCAAGGCTGAATTTAGGACCAGCCTGAACTACAGAATGAGACCTTGTCTCAAAAAAAAAGAAAGAAAAGAAAAGAAAACTTAGCCTCTGAACAGATTAAAGAGGTGAGCCGCTGATTCTGTAAGTTCTCTGTCTCTGGTTGGATCAAATGGTTTAGGAAAAATGGATTACATGCATGGCCCTCCCTAAAGGTCTGATAAATTCAAGTTGCCTCAGCAATTACAATGTGCCTGGAAAGCAAAGAATTACAGGTGTGATGATTGGCATGTGCTGCTAACTGAAACCAGGCAAAATGCTACCCATGTTGTTAAGTGCTTTGTGAAGCCTGAATGTATCTGCCTGGGTCACAGGAGACTGTGACTGTTGGAGAACAACTTTTGGGCTTCGAGGTTTCTGTGGTCAAGGATCACAGAACTGGCAGGAGGTGCTAAAGGTGTGACAGAAGGAAAGAGCCTATTTCCACTTCCCCATCTGCCCAGGTGGATGCCCATCTCCAGATGGACAGGTCCCTGGGCTTCTTTCTAGCTGCCAACCAGGTCCTGGAGCACCGTCCTTTGGGTACCACATCTCCTGCCTCTTCCTTCTGGCCCTCCAGTTTCAGGACAGTAGTAGTTTCCTGCTGTTGCTAATTTTTATGTGGCTTCTTAGTTCTTCTATTACCTATTGACCAGTTTCTTGCATTAATGCCCATCTGTCTGTCTATTTTGTGAATTTCACCTGGTATAACTGATATACTACCCTGTACATAAATTTTTTGGAAGAATTATTGATTACAAGTGTCTCAATATAAATATATTTGATTCTATAATTTTTATTATTTTAACCATTTTAGGTACTTTATGACTTGTGTTTAGCTGTTCCCCAAAAGCTCATATGACCATAGGTGGGGCTTTCTCAGAGGTGGCTGGATCTAGACTGTGTGACACTGGGACTGATTCATGGTGTGATGCTAGGCTCAAGGGCCCTAGGATTAACAGTGTGAGTGCTGCCTGCCCTGTGTAGTACGGATAAAATAAAAGGCATAAAGATGCTGTTAAGGTCCCTTGTTGGCTTGCTTTTGCTGTCCTTGCCCGCAATGAATGGCTTCCCCCTGCCCTGTGCCACCCTGCCTTGGAGCCAGCTGACTGGACTGAAACCTCTACAAACTGTAAGCCAATTAAATCTTTCCTCCTTTAACTTGTGGCCGTCAGATATTTTGTCCCAACAACAAGAAAAAGAAGACAGATGCAGAGTTCTGTTGTCTTACGTACCTTCTCTTTGTTGTACAACTGTCACCACCACCTATCTCTGGAACTTTTTGTTATCTCAATTGAAACTCCAAATCTATAAAATGACAATCTCCAATTCCTTCCTTCTCTGAAGTCCTGACAACCTCCATTCTACTTTCTGTGTCTATGATTTTCACTGCCCTAGATTCTTGTGTAGCTGGTATTACACAATATCTGGCCTTTTTTTTTTTTTTTTGGTCTGGCTTATTTCCTCTAGAATAATGTCTTCAAGGTTCAACCATGCTGTAGCATTTATCAGAACTTCACTTCCTATTTCTGTCAGTCTGTTTTAACCAGGATTCTTTCAGTTTAGATAAGAGAATCCCCAAATTAACCAAACTTTCCAGTTTAACTGTCTTTAGGATCTAATATGATACCATCCTCAGAGGTAAAGCAGCTTCTGGGTTGTTAAGTCAGTAAAGAGTCTCGATACTTGGATTAATTTTCCATTTTCTGTGCTGTTGTCTCTGCCTCAGTTTGGGGAAACTCACCTCACACTGCCGTCTCCTGACTGCTACAGTGTTAACCAATTGTATGAATAAGATTTGTTAGATTGTGCTGTTGCAATAAACATCCCTCCCCAAAATCTCTATGGCTTCAAATAACAAGCATCTAGAATTTTGTTTCTTTGTTTGAGACAAGGTCTTACTATGCAGCCTAAACTAGGCTTGAATTGGTGATCCTCCTGCCTCAGCCTCCCAAGTGAGTGATTATAGGTGTGAGTCAATATGGCAGGTATGGAGGTATATTCTTTTCAGGATAAGGAAAAGCTTTTCTACAAATCCTGTAGCAATCATCTCATTAGACAGAACTATGTAATGTTTATGTATATGCCTGAAAAAAATACTGGCAACCACAATTTCTCTTAGTTCATTTCATATTAATCCCTTAAAGATGGAGGAGGGGCTGGGTGCCCTGAAGCAAACATATATACAGAAGAGAACAGTCCTGGATGAAAGAAAGCAGGGTTCTGTTAGGAGGAGGGAAGGCCACTGGGCAGGGAACTTGTCATGTCTTCTGCACCATATTCACCCTCCCCCTCAGTCAAGCTATCTGGTTAATAACACAGATACACTCTTCAATCAGTTGTGGCCAGAAACCTGGAAATCGTCCTCATGTTGAGGGCACTACCATCACCTGGGCCACTCTACCAAAATTTTCATTGGTCTCTCTGCATCTAGTCTTGCTAAACCTTAGTCCAGTGTCTAAACTGATAGCTTCTTTTTAAAGTAATTTTAGTCATATATTTTTCCATCGAAAACTTTCCTAAGCTGGACATCATGGTATGTCCCTATAATCCCAGTACTCTGGGAAGCTGAGGCAGGAATATTACAAGTTCAAGCCTAACCTGGGCAATTCAGGACAAAAGGAGAGACTATATCAAAATAAAAAGATTTTTTTTTTTGTTTTTTTTGAGACAGGGTCTCACTTTGTAGTTCAGGCTGGCCTTCAGCTCAGCCTCCAACTCACATCACAGCAATCATCCTGCCTCTGCCTCCCAGGTGCTGAGATTACAGGTGTGAGCCACCACGCCCGGCACTGTGGCATGTGGTACTGGTTGCTGCTGGGCGTGAGTCTCCACACCCAGTATGGTATGTGGTGACTGAGGATCGAACCCAGGTCCTTGCGCTTGCAAGACAGGAGCCAGAACCACTGAGCTAACTCCCCAGCCCTCAAAATAAAAAGATTTTAAAAGCCTGGGGATGTAGGTCAGTGCAAAGGCCCTGGAGTTCAATCCTTACTACCAGGGATTAGGGCAACAATGCCTTTTGTAGACTTTCTTTTGCTCTGAGAGGAAAGTTGAAAGTCTACACCATACTTTCTAAGGCCCTCTGGCAATTTGACCCAGTGTACTTCTCTGGTTTCATCTCTTCCTGTTTTCTGGCTTCTTTCTTGTCTTTGTCACCTTATGAATCTGTTGTCATCATTCAGGTCCAAGTTAAACATCATTTCCTTGAAGATGTTCTCCCTTCCCATAATGCAATGCCCTGTGCTTCCTTTGTCACTCTAGTCATCCATATTTATTGTAATTATCTATTAAAGTCTGCCTTCCCCTCAAACTGTAAGTTCTGGGAGGGCTAGGACTATGTCTAAGGCTATGTCCTTATTACTCA
>PVIR01018245.1:0-33638 GCA_004026965.1 Petromus typicus | reverse complement strand
GAGGATATCCTCATAAGTGAAATAAATAGGTCACAGATAGATACATATCGCATCTTTTCTCTGGTATGAGAAAATGAAGATGTAAATGAGTCCTAGCATTGTATGTTATATATTGTGAAATAGAAAATGCTCAATGTAAAATAAGATGAAAGGGGACAATGTTGAGATTGTAACAAAAAAGTAAGGAAACAAATTTTATGTATATGGGGGGCGGTAGGGTGGGTAGAGCTATGGGAAAAATGAGAATTAAGTTGTGTCTTATACTGGTACAAATCCCCATTATGAAGTGCAATCATGATGCATATATATAATGTACCAATAAAGATTAAAACAAAACAAAACAAAACAAAATTACTTCTGTACTCTGGCATAGATTTATAGTGTTTGATAGTCTGTATGAAACCATTGATAATTTCCCCTCTAATTATTTTGAATTCCTAATCTCACTATGAAAACAAGTTTGAAAGCTCTTTCCTCTTTCTCCTCAAGAATAGGAGTGGGTCCGTATGCTTGAAGAACACAGTGTCCTAGTTAAACTTTACATAGACCAGTCATAAAGTATGCAAAGCACCAGGAAGATCTGCATGTAAATGATATGAATACTGAGCATCCCACTGTCTCTTTGTGAGGCTTTATTCTGATTTTTCTGAGTCCTAACAGCTCTCCTTGAAGTGAGGTCAGTAGTACAAGGCTGGGAGAGTAGTTGTTTGGACTCAGTGAAACATTGAATGTGGGCAGCGTGGCTGGTAGACAGCAGGTGTCTGTTCTCTCAGCACTGAATTTGGAGTAAAATAATTCATATTTAATGACATTTTTTGTTCCTCATTTCCAGAAAGTCTCCATATTTTTCAAATGGGAGGTCTGGAAAATCTCTACTGATTCTCCTCTGTTTTGCTACTGAAAGTGTACACGGAGAGGTCAAGGCAATAGTGAAGGTCAATGAAATCTTTTCCACTCATTGCTCATACTTTAAGCATTGTCAGGAAGATCTTTGTTTGTCTGGGGCCTTAGAACTGGTGACTGAGGTCCACTCTTTGTCATCCATAAAACTGGATCTGTGTAACACCAGTATTTTCACACATATTTGGGAGGCCCAAGAAGGTTGACAGACATTTATTTATAAACATTATTTCGTAGTAATCAGAGGTGCTACAATAAAATGGTTTGTTGTAGAAGCTACTGGACTTTCTACTACTTAAGAGTGAGCAGATATTGAGTACTTAGTACTTAGTTTACTAATGAAACACCTATTTTGTACCTAGTAGGGCCATCTCTGGGCTCAGTGCAAAGAGCACTGGCCATATTGAGAACTTGAAACTTCTTAAAAAATATTCTCCTAAAAATCCTTTATTCAGATGGAGATTATAGAGGGGCAAGGGAAAATGTATGAAAAAGAAATCAAGTTGCATTATGGATATGTACGAATTCCCCAGAGAGAATATAAACATTATGTGTATAAACGCATTACACTAATAAAGAAAATGATCTGAAAAAATATTTATTTAAGAGGCTGAGGGACCATTTCCTATAGATATAAATTTTTAATATTCAAAATAATAGACTTGCATTTACAAGTTTTGAGTGTAAGATATTTGTACTTACTTGAAGTTGTTTTGAAGTTCTAGTTTTCTGAGCTAGAAAGCATCATTGTGATCATGTTAGAGACAACATTAGATCATATTATACTTCAGTGCCTGTTGGGAAGCTAAGTCGTACACTGATCGGTTGGGAGACTGTGGCTGATTTAGCTGGTACTAAAGTGCTTCCTCATCTGCTGCATTTGTATGTACATTTAAAGGTAGTGTGAGACTGGAAGGAGAGAGGGAATGATGGGAGGAGAGGGACAAAGAGAGAGAAAGAGAGAAGGGAAAGAGGGAGGGAGAGAAAGAGAGAGAGAGACACACACAGACAGAGATAGAGAGAGACAGAAAGAGAGAAACAGAGGCCAAGCTAAATCTTGTGAGTCATGTTTTCACTTCCACTCAGATATACGGTCTGTTTTGCCAACTGTGCTAGACAAGTGTTAGTGGATAAAATTGAACAAATGAGTGGGCACCACGCAGTCTGATGTGGTGTTATTTTACTCTTCCTCAAAGACAGATTCCAAGAGTCAGTACAATGGCCACTCGCTGAATCTAGTTTTGCCTTATGTTCTAAAGTAGTCAAATGAATCATCAACAAGGCAAGACAAAAATATTTACAAGTTATTGTGTTAAATGTGGTCATATTCCTGACTGGCACTGACTCAGGAGGAAAACGAAGCCAAGTAAAGGTCTATGGTCATTAGTGATTTATTGGAGCTGCACTAGGTTCTGAAAGGATTCTGCTGACAAATAGTGAGAGGGCTTTCGAGTATGAGACAAGCTGTTGGTCTTTATTGTTGAATTCTTTTCAACAAGATCTTCTTTGAGCTAAGATTTTATAGACTGTATTGTATAGAAGGAAAGTTAGAGATGAGATTCTGAGAAGGAAGTCACTTGCTGCATTTCTCCAGAGAATCTGTTGATTTTTTTTTCTTGAAGGGGAGCCATATTCTGCCACTTCATTTGTAATAGCTGTTTTCTCCTGGGTGCTGTGAAAGTTCAGAATTGGATTTACTGGGAGTCTTTTGTCTAATGATATCTGTAATTAGGTCATGTGTGAATTCTTCTCCCGTCTTCATTTATGACCTTGTTCACTTGGCGGTGGCTAGTGAGCCCAATATCCTCCAAGTACCTAGGGAGAAGGAGTGTGGTTTTGAAAATATAAGACCTTTGCGCCAACATCCCAGGCATTTCTCTTCAAATCCATCCGGAAAACATTGAGGGAACATTTGCTGTGAACTTTCCACATTGTTCAGGAAAACAAGAAATCCACCCTCACCTGGTCCTCACCCCCTCTCTCCTAGTTGTCTCTCAGTAGATGGTTCTTCCTTCTATACAGGTCCCTGGGCTCCCAGACCTACTCTCTACAGCTCCTCATCCCTTATGCTAAGGTAAGGGCTGTTGATCAGCTGGCTTTGATGTCTGTCACCTGAAATACACTTTGTAGGTGCCTTAATCAATCACTTGGATAGCTGAAGTTACTTCTTAATTTTAAACATATGGAAATTATACTGTGATACAACAAACATAGTTATCATTCACTGTAGTGTTAATAAACATTAACATCTTTTACACGTGCTTTCAATTTTCTAAAAAAAGTCTGTATAGTGGAAATTCCATTTCATTTATTCTCCACTTTCTTTTATTGGGAAAAAGAAACATTGCAGGTGTCCATTTTTCAATGTGTAATTTTAATATATTCATTATCATGAGTGTTTATAAATAACATCTGATAGTTTGTGTTATAACATACAAATGTAGCATACAACTATGTCCATGATTTTACAATTATGACATTTTTCTTTTATCTTAATGTGTTAGTCTTTTTTTTTTTTTTTGGAGACAGAGTCTCAATTTTTGTAGTTCAGGCTGGCGTTGAGGTCAGTCTTGAACTCACAGCAGTTCTCCTACCTCTGCCTCCCAAGTGATGGAATTACAGGTGTGAGCCACCACACCCAGCACTGTGGTATGTGGTTCTGATTGCTGGCAGGTGTGGCAAGAGCTGGAACTGCTGAGCTAAATCCCTGGCCTAATGTGTTATTCTTTTTCTGTGACAGGGTCTCACTTTGTACTTCAGGCTGGCCCTGAGCTCAGCCTCAAACTCACATCATAGCAATCCTCCTGCCTCTGCCTCCTGAGTGCTGGGATTATAGGCATGAGCCACCATGCCTGGCACTGTGGTATGTGGTACTGATTGCTGCTGGGGTGAGTCTCTACACCCAGTACTGTATATGGTTACCTGGGAATTGAACCCGGGCCCTTGAGCTTGCAAGACAGGCACCAGAACCACTGAGCTAAACCCCTGGCCCCCCGATGTATTATTCTTGTAAAATTCTGTATTCTTCATTCTTTATCACAAGGCTCATTCTACCCTTCCCTGGCAATCCGAAAACTCCTAGACTAGTGAGAAACTTCTCTGTTGACATCTGAAACATTTTTCTTTCACTGAGTGGTTCAATGTCAGTTCACCTGTGTATTAATACCAATTATTAACCTGCATACCTTCAGGAAACAACTTCATCAACTAGACTGTGGTGGTTGGTGAATCTACTGCTGGAACATTACTGTGCTTTCCTTTTAAGACAAAAGAAGTTAATGTATGAGTTGTGTTTCTAAACTAAAACCTCAGTATTTGTGGGAGGCAAGGGAAGAAGATGCAGCCAGAACCCTCATGGAAAGCTCCAGTCCCCCACGAGTTCCACAGTAAAAGTATTGATAGTCAACAAACAACAGAATCGAAACCTTGAGAAAAAAGGCTGAGCCTTTCAGGCTCAACTCTTGCTTCTTTGGACAGCAGCAGAAGGCAAAATCCCCCAGCTCACCACACATTAACTCAGTACAAAGCCTTCACACCCCAAATCCTAGCATGAATAAGACAGGGTAGATGTCTGCAATAATCCCGGTAGTTGATCCTGCAGGGCAGGGCAGGTGTCCACAATAGACCTCTGCAGCTCCTGACAAGTATTCAGGTTTAATTGCAGTGCTGGCTCTTTGTAATAAGCAAGTGGGTTTGGGGTTGAATTGTAGGTACTTGGTCTCTGAAGGGTTCGCTGTCACTGAGTCAGAGTGAGTCCTTATGTGTGGCTCGTTTTGTCTTAAGTTTGACATACTATACTCTTTTACAGATTTGTCTGAGTTATCATCTTTCACTACTTATGCAGTGTTGTGTTAGACATTTATAATACAGTTAGAATCTTTTGTCATGTTTGCATTCTATTACACTCCATCTTGACCTCCAAAATGATGGTTGAAACTTGCATACGTAGAAGTACATTTTGTGATGCAAAGCTCTGTGGAGTTCTATGGATTTCGACAGATGCAGTGTGACTGTATTCCTTATTGCCATGTTATGCAGAATAGTTTTATTGTCCTATGAAATACCTTATCCCTCACTTATTTATCCCAGTCCTGCAAACGACTTGTCTTTCCACTGTTGCTTCTGGTTTTGTCTTTCCCAGAATGTCATGAAATTGAATCTGATAGAAAGTAACATAGTTTTTTTAATCAAACAACTTAGGCTTTTTTTTTTTTAATTACTAAACAACATTGCTGTCTGTACTGCACTTTGTTTAACCATTTGGCTACTGAAATAAATGGTGGGCACTTCTTATTTTTAGCAGTGATGAATAAGATAGCTAGAGTATTTGTACAATATTTTTCTGTGAATGTGTTTTCAAACTAAGAGGGTGCTTGCTATGTTTAGTTTTGTAAGAAACTGAGGAACTTTTTTCAAAACTGTTTTGGTTTCTCACCAGCTATGAACAAAAGTTCCTGTTGCTCTGCATTCTTGTCAGAAATTGATATCATCAGGTTTTTGGATTTTAGCCCTCACAATAGATTTGAAGTAGTGTCTTGTAGTTGTTACAATTTTTAGTTATCGAATAACAAATATAGTTTTCTCTCCTCTATTCTTTATTTCTTTTGTTAAATGGTCTGTTCATAATTTTATTACTTCAAAAATGTATAAATTTATGGTATTTTTATTTAAAAATTACATAAAATTTCATATCTTATTATAAACAGCCTGATATTTTGATACATGGAAATATTATGAAAGGACTAAATCAAGACATTGAATATTTACATTATCTCACATGCTCATCTTGTTGAATATTATTATATTTCAGATAGGAGCCTTTTATAATATACGTATTTTGCAGAAGTTTTCCTCTAGCCCGTGGCTGATATTTTCATTCTATTCTCCATTTCTTTCACCGAGAAGTTGGGCATTTTAATAAGGCCACCTTACTTTTATTTTCTGTGGAGAATGCATTTGGTATTATATGAGTTTTCCATTTTACAGTTAGGTCCAGCATGCAGCTATAGTTACTATGAAAGATGCAGTGCTTGTTTTAAAGCTTTTCACAGTAACAGCCTGTGTCTCAGGGCCACTCCTGGAAGAGCGTCTCTTCTCCACTGAATTGCCTTCATTCTGCTGCGATGAACTTCCCGCCAAGTACGGCCTCCACTGCATAATATACATGGAAAATGTATGTTTTAATTTCACTTGATTCAAAATAATTTAAGACTTAAAAGTTATTGAGTAATGTTTTGCTTAATTGATAAATATCTGAGAACTTTCCAGTTGTCTTTTCTTTATTGATTTATAGCTTAATTTTATTGTGCTCTGTGAACAGATTTCATATGATCTCTACATGTTCAGACTTAGCTGTTTTTGTGGTTCAGAATGGTTTCTGCCCTGTGGAACGTTCCGTGTGACGTGAGAAAGTGGCCACACCCCACTGTTACTGAATAAACTGTTCTGAAAGTGTCAGATGGGTCCAGGTGACAGGCAGTGTCCTTCAGGTCAGCTATTTATCTCCTGATTTTTGATTTGCTTGATATGGTAATGAATGCAAAACTTACGTTGAATTTTCCAATTGAAATAGTTAATTTTCCCTTACATTAAATCATTTTTTCTTTATATATTTTGATACCTGTATTTAAATGATTATATCTTTTTGGGAAGTGTTCCCTTTATCTCTGTGAATGTTATTTAATTACAAATAATTGGAAAGTTTACTTTCATGAAGTTTAATTTGAAATTAATACAACAAATGAAGCTTCCTTTTAATTACTGCTGATTAGTGTTAGTCTTTTTTAACTTTTTTGTGTTTTTTTGTTCAAATTGAATTTCTTGTATCCAACAGATAATTGGCATTTTATTATAAGTTTTGATAATCTTGTTTTATAATTGTAAGTCCATTTACATTTAAAATAATCATTAATATTGCTGGATTAAGTGCCATGTTTTTCTTTGTTCTCACATATTCTTTATCTTCTCTCTGTGGAATTTTAGCTTAAAATAAACATTTTATACTATTTGATTTTCTTTCCTTCCTTAGAAGATGAAAATTCTAACTTTATTACAGAAACTGTGAAATTTATTCTCAGAGTTTTTAATGTACATAATTAGACATTAGTGTCTAATTTTTGGCTTGCTTGGGCCCCAGATATATATGTATGTGTGTTATATGTGTGTATAACATCTGTGTGTATATATATATATATATATATATATATATATATATATATATATACACACACACACACGTCACACATGAATACAAATATAATACACACATACATACATATGAATACATATGTAATATGCATATACCCTGCTATGATTACTTTTAAATAACATTATATCACTTCATGGATACTTTATAAATCAATTTTCTCAGTTACTATCTCTAGCCCTTATGACACTGGTACCATTCATGCCACTTAAAGTTGCTATACTAATTCCAATTGCAATTATTCTTAGTTTAAATACGTTTTTTAGAGTACATAAAATATAGAATAAGACAATATTTAAATAGCTTGAATTTATTCCTCCCCTTCTGCTCATTTTTCTTTATATATATCTGAGCTTAGGACCTATCACATTTTCCTTCTCCCCAAAGATCTTGAAAAATGGGTCAGCTGAAATTAATTTTCTATTGTTTGTTTTTCTTTTTATTCACCTTTGAAGTGTAGTTTCACTTGGTATTATGATGCTAAAGTGATGTTAATTTTCTTTCCACACTAGAGAGTTCATGTGACTTTCTTGCTGCGTTCATGGTGTCTACAGAGAGGTCTGCAGTCTTTCTTGGTTTCTTCCTTTGTTGACGAGATGTCCAGTGCTTGCCGGGTTCCTGCAAGAGTTTCTCTTTGCCTTTGTTTTTCTGTAGTTCACGTCTGGCATACCTAGATATAGACTGTGTAAATCTTGGTGTCCTGGGAGATTTCTTCATCTGTAATTTGCTGTCTGTCATTAATTCTGGAAAATTCTGAATGATTATTTGAAATCTTTTGCTCAACTTTGCCTTTCTTCTCCTGTTTTCTTTTGTGTGTAGTTTACATTTTGAAGCTGTTGACGAGTCTTAGTCTTTTCTGTCCTTTGCAATGATGGTTCTTTTTACATTTTAGTTTGAAATCTATTGATATATATTCAAGTTCACTGCTTTTTCTTGTGTTGTGTCCAGAGTTCTGAGAGATAAACCCCTCAGAGGTCTTTGTCTTCTGATTTCTAATGGTATAGTTTTATCTTTAAAGTTTCTATCTCTGTGCTTTTGTTGTATGACTTTTTTGCTTGTTATCTGGCTTTTATTTTTACAAGCATGCAGCATATACATGAAGTATATCTGTTTTTTCTTTTGTCTGAGGAGAGGTTTAGAATTTAAAGATTTTATTAGCATGCATTAAAATTTATTAGCATGCATATGTTAATGAGGTTTGCTGTGATATTTCCAAATATGCATGTAGTATACACTGATTAAATCCAATTTCTTTTTTCTACTCTATAGTTATTTCACATTCATTGTCTAATGAATCTACATTCAGTTGTATCTGAATCTGGTTCTGATGTTCCTTTGTCTCTTTAGAATGTCCTTTTTAATTTCAAACTCATATGCCCAGTAGTTTCTATTGAAAACTGGAAATAATATATTGGGTGATAGCCACTCAGGTTAGTAGGCATCAGCATGAGCGTTTATGTTAACTCGAGTAAGAGCTCTGAGCTGTACTACAGGAGCAGGTCCCTTAGTCTCCCTGCTGTGTCTCTTCTGTTGTTCTGGGCTCACCTGAAGGCTCCTTCTCATAGCCTGTGCCGCTCGGCACTGACCCTCTCACCCATCATTATCTGGAAGCCAGTGTGGTGTGTTTGGAGTGTGAGCATAGAAGCTTTAATTTTATGATTAACTCTGTGTTTTTCTGTAGAATTACTCCTGGGCTCTGCCATTTAATTTTTAAAGTCTATTCTAATCAGTCATAAAATTTCCACTTAATTTTAAATAAACATTTTGTTTTATTTAGAACTTTGGAAATATATTTAATTCAAAACTATTTCACGTGGCTCCATTTTTGCTTCTCTTTATGAATTATCCTATCTCAAGGGATAATTCAAGTTTTAATGGATAATTTCTCAAGGAAACTCATTACTTTGAATATTTTATCTTTTTAAAATTATGAGCTAATTTTCATTAGTACCAATAGTACAATGTTTTTCTAAAATGTAAAACACGATTCTTTTCAGGATGGATGCACAATTCTGTACATGTCTTGTATGACCTGTAGTTGTCTGTCCAATTCATTTGTGACTATTTTCTCTCTCCCTACTGTTCTTGCCTCTCAGTGTATGGTGTCTTAAGCTCTTCATTCCTCCAGTGGGTCCCACCTCTCTTTCTTTTCTGTGTAATTATGTCTGCTGCATCTCTTTACAGAGTGGGTTTTCTTCTTTCTCACCTTGTTAAATACTCCCTTGAATTCTCACCAAGAGGATTTGCTTAGATTTTTTTCATGAAATCTTTTTGGTCATGATAGTTTCCCCTCTTTCTTGTGATAATGAATGTTTCTATCAGTATCAGAATCAGAATCATTACTACCTACCTACCTACCTGTTCTCTTTTCCTCCAGTGGACCTGCAGGTCTTTGAGCCTGGGGAATCTCCCTCCTTCTGATATTTGTAGTGTTTACCACAGTGTTTGACACTTAAGAGTAACTGTGTCAGAGATTGGTGGAATTAACTGTTATTTAAATGGTCCATCTGTGTAAGAGGTGGCAGAATTGAGAAGATCATTTGGATCAATATGTGGGAGAATATAAAGATAAACAGAAGGATTTAGGAGAGATTGAAGATGTTACTGTATTTTGTAGGTAAAAAATAACAGAACCTGGTTTATAGCAGCAACTTGAAAATAGAACAGTAGAAATTTAGCAGCATTTAATAATAAATAGCTATTTTTAACACTTCAATTTAAAGAACACAAATCACGAAGATGAAGATAAAAGGTAACTAATGACCATACTGCTTGAAAAGGTACTTGTTTAGATGCACCATAACACATAACTTTCACTTTGCTGTTGGGTGTATAAGTTGTTCTGAATTTTCCATAAATATTTGGACATTATGTTTCAAAATCTTTCCCATTTTGATACCATTTGACCCATTACTTCTATTTCTAGGAATGCATCTCAAGGAAATAATCAGAAATAGAAATAAATATTTATGAACAAATATGTACATTATTTATGAGGACAAGAACCTGTAAACCACCTAAAAATCCAGTACTATGAAAATAATTATGCAAATTATTATGCATATTCATGTAAATGAATAGAATGTAATCATTAAGAATTATATTTATGTTTATTAAGGAGGAATGAAAATACTTACAGCATTAAGTAAGGAAGGTAGATTATAAAATTATATTTTCTTAATTCCATAGAGAAAAATGGGTGGTGTAAGGCAGAAAGTAAATGTCTAAAATATTAATGAAAGTGCTTCTGGGTAGGGAGAAGAGCTGATTTTCTTTCCCACTTTGTAAAGATGCTTATAATTTTTGAATTTTTTTCTCTAAGTATTAGTTTGCTAACCTAAAGGGCATTTCAAATTAATTCTTAATAGGATATTTGGGAAGTGGAGATAGTTTTATACTCAAATCTAAATATGACCTCTTCTGTAAAATCTTCTGCATTAAAAAGTAACATCTTCCTTGTGTACTTTTATCCATGTATTAATCTGTCCATCCACAACTTCTCTGTCATAATTTAGGCCTGACATAAGAAAGGTCACATATCCTTTTCCCCAAGAAGCCCCTGATTTATGGGAGAGGTTAGCACATATTCAACATAGTGGATAAAATGAAAAACCACATTCTGTGTGGGGAGGACTGCTTTGTTTTTCTGTAAAGGAAGCAATTTTGAGTTAAGTTATACAGTGGTATTCATCTGCTACAGAAACAAGTAGTTTGGAAGCTTAAAATTGGAGGTAATAGGAAATACAAAATTCCCAGGAAACTTTTTTGTTTTTTTTTTGAGACAGGGTCTCACTTTGTGGTTCAGGCTGGCCCTGAGCTCAGCCTCCAACTCACATCACAGCAATCCTCCTGCCTCTGCCTCCCGGGTGCTGGGATTACAGGTGTGAGCCACCACGCCCGGCACTGTGGTATGTGGTACTGGTTGCTGCTGGGTGTGAGTCTCCACGCCCAGTATGGTATGTGGTTACCAGGGAATCTAACCCAGGCCCTTGTGCTTGCAAGACAGGTGCTAGAACCACTGAGCTAACTCCCCGGCCCCCCAGGAAACTTTTGAGAGAAGGAAATATAGGTTACAGTTGAGGAGAAATTCAAATGATCAGATTTATGCGTTTATTTGAGAAGCCATTGTGCTAGGTGTGTTTACAATTTTATATTGTATGATGTACTGTGTTCATATCATTTCAGATTCCTGAGGCTTGTACTTTGTTAGGGAGCCCATAGGATACTTTTCTGATTGTTAAATATCAGCTTTCTCTTCAGCAGATCCAGGATCTGTCAGGTAACTTTTGACAGACTTAGTGCTTAATGCACTGTGGAGGTGGAGGAAGACTCTGCTTTTCTTCATGGGCAGGTTGTGTCTGTGGGCAGGAGTGGGCCCTGCAGAAAGCCGGGAATTGGAAATGATAGTGCAGAGCAGAAGTTCACAGCAATTCTTTCTTATTGGCCTGCTAAGAAAACTTTTTGGAGTATCTTTATTCATAATCACATCCACAGAATTTAGTTACTGTAGCCATCCTGGAAGGTTATGTATGAACTTTATCTGTGCTTTGTGCATAGAAAAGTGGGATTTTATTTTACTTCTCTCCTTCAAGATCAGATTTTTTCTCCTTGGCAGTTACATGCTGTCCATTGACATTTATGAGTAAAGGAATTTAAAAGGAATCAGCCGTTTCCCTAGTCTCTGCCTTAGCGCCTGTCAGCCACTGTCTTGCTTTCTTCCTCTGAATCTAAATCTTGTTATGTTCACTTAGTTAAAACTCTAACATATTTGCTTCTCTGTGACAGGATGGTTGTCTCAGTAGTGTCCTCAGATTTTGTTCATGCTGCAGTGTAGGTCAGCATTTCCTGTCTTTTCAAAGCTGCGCAATGTCCCTCGGTATGTGGACAGCCCGTATTGTTTACTTCTTTCATCCATTAATGGACATTCATGTTGCCTCCACCTATTGGATACTGTGAATAGTGTTGCTATGAACGTCATATGCAGATATCCCTTTAGTAGCCTGGTTCTTTCAATTATTTGGGGTTTATACCCAGAAGAGTGAATTATATTGTATGGTAATTCTATTTTGAATTTTTGAGCAATTTTCATAGTAGTTTTCCACAGTGACTGGACCATTCATGTTCTCACCAATGGGATGGAAGTATTTCGATTTCACCAATTTTCTCTCTCCTTTCCATAGTAGCCATCCTGATGCATGTGATTTTTATTTACATTATGGTTTTTATTTGAATTTTCCTAATATTTACTGATGTTCAATTCCTGATGTACCTGTGTGAGGTGTTTGTTGTCCATTTATATTTCTTTGAAAATATTTTTATTCAAGCTGTTCACTGTTGTTGTCAAGTTTGAGGAGTTCTTAATGTTTGCTGAACAATAAGCTTGTCTTAGATATCTGATTGGCCTCCATTTCCACATCCTGTAGGATCTCCTCTCAGTCTGTTCACCATGTCCTTTGATGTGGAAAAGCTTTTAAAATTTTACTTGGTGTTTAGTTTTTCCACAGCTTTTGGCATTCTTTTTCTGTTTCTTCTCCATCCCGGATCTAGGGAACTGGAACCTGTGGTTGTGCCATGGCCTGTGTAGACACTGAGCTCCAGTCCAACATCTGGAGTTTGGGTCATGCTACCCTGAGTGTCCTCAATACCACACCCTGTAGATTCTGGCATCATTCACGGAAAGGGAGAGTGTCGGGGCATTCAGCCTCTGTATCATTCTACCAAAAGAAGTCAAACTACTAACAGGGAAAAGAAAGAAAAAGGGAAAAAAACAAGAGTGGCAGACCTGTCCCGACTGAGAAAGACCGTCCCTTCACTCGCCTTTCGTCACTCGTTTCATGAGTGCCACTGACTGTCATCATGGTGCTCTTTCCCGCTTGTCTGCACAATCAGGTTGTCAGTCATTTTGTCTCACTGATATTTGCTCAGTGAACAGCAAGGCCTTTTACCTGATATTTCATCTTAATCTAGACATTTGGTAAGAACAAGCATTTGGTGATATGTTCCCTAGTGTGTCGGGCTCTGGTCAAAGTCCAGCTAGCAGCTCTCCAGAGAGAGGAGGTCTTAACTTCACCCTCATTTTATGTATCAGCCTATTACCTCTTAGGGAGATTAAACTTGTAGTAAGGAGAAAAGTGTTTCTTGTTATTCCTGCGGGACAGAAGCAATGCATTTAAAAATCTTTCTGTTGCCATGACCAGAAGATGAATGCTTATGTAATCCGGTTTGCTATCTGTCTGCTCCGTCTCCGTCTGTCTGGGATAAGTCGATAGACATCACATGTCTAATTGAACTCTGCGCTGATGCAGTCTTTCTGAGGAAATGAAAGGTGGTTGCCACACTCTGTTGGGAGCAGAATTAATCCTCCAGGAATGAGACCGACCTCATTTCCCCACTCAGACACCCCGGGCTTGCTTTTGCATCTGTGGAGCACAGCTATGGTGAACGGGCCAACGAGCTTTTGGACACTCTCTTGGAACTGCCTGAAACTCACCAGAACATGTCACTGTGTCACTGGCCTTTATGTGTGAGTGGCATTTCTCACAGTTGTCACTATTTTATTTGAAAGTATTTGTAAATGGAAAGGCAATTTCAGTTACATATTAAACTATTTTTGCCTTATATTTGTCAGATTTGAGTGTTATATACAGATGCTCTGCCCTTGACACTCAAAAGCAGTCCTGTTTAAAGAGATGATTGGAAGGAACAGAATTTCAGTCCTTTTAAAAATCATCCTGTTTCATCTAATTATTGCAGCAGCAATAACTAGAAGGATAATTTATTACTCACATGCCATAATTC
The DNA here is from genome assembly GCA_004026965.1 of Petromus typicus. Taxonomy (NCBI): domain Eukaryota; kingdom Metazoa; phylum Chordata; class Mammalia; order Rodentia; family Petromuridae; genus Petromus; species Petromus typicus. The sequence goes on along the minus strand of PVIR01018245.1, from coordinate 19,735 downwards.
AGACTTGTTCTAGCCGTATTGTCATCTGTTTAATATTTCAGGTTCACAAGCTTTCTGAGGTTTGTGTTCTTTATATACGATATTAGGATATTGTCTATCTTAAAAGGAAAAAAAAATAAAGGAAAGTCTTAAGTATCTTCTAGTTTCACACAGCCAATGAGTCTCATAATGAAGGTACGAGCCAATGTGGTTCAATGATAGCTCCAGGTTTTCACAGGAGATAAAAGATGTCTACACAAAATTTAAACTGTAGATAAGTGGTGAAGAAGTACTGGTAGCGTCTGCATGTTCCCAACCCTGTAGAGAACATACACATATTGAGAAAATGTTCAGCAGAAATTTAAACTGAACCAAGTGCTTGTAGGTTTATATTTTGTTTTTTCTAAGTCTGGTGCCTTTACCAAGAACTCATACTACTTTATGTTCTGTCTTCAGGCCTCTCTCTTTTCTTTGAAAGCATTGTCAAGGTATGCAGTTGTGCCTCAGGTCACAATCTCAGTTTTCTCCATGGTTTTGGTTAACAGGGTGACAACTGAGCCAAATTCCCTCATATGATCAACACTGAACCTAACTACTGAATTTGATTCGGTTCATGTTCAACTCAGTCTGTGTTCGGAACTGTGGAGTCAAGTTCATGAACAAGGCACTTGTACTTGATATAGGAAAGCTCCTGCAGACTTACTATGCATCTTTTGATGAGTCGAGCCAAGCTCTTACATTCAGAATATCATCACCATGATCACAAATACCAAACAAAAGAATCTATGTTCCCATGGATTCTGCTGTCCTTCTAATACATCAAAAAGGATAAGGATCTTGACCCCAAAGGAGAAACATACTAGTTATGGTAATGAGTAATATTTGCTAGCAGAAGAGCCAGCTGCTTTCATCCTCACTGACCTATGGAGTCATTTCAAACCTGATTATGAGGTTTGGCCAGATGTAACATTTAATGTATCATCAAAGACAATGCAGAGACATGATCAGGCATACATCTGTGGGTACATTTATGGTTTCATAGTCCTTTACATTGCTATGTTTGAGTATGGCTTTTGTGTGTCTCACAAAGGCTGACATGTCGGAAGCATGGTCCCCAGCGTGGTGGCTTTGGGGTTGAGGAAGAAGAGGGGGAGTTATTAGGGCATTAGGGTTTCTGGGCTCGAAAATGACAAATGTTCTTGCATGAACTCATTAGCTAGTAAAACTGGCTTGCTGTGCTTAAGGGTCCTGGTCTGTCCGTTTCTCTTACTTCCTGAAGTCCTGCTCCCAGAAATCCCCGACTACGCTGCTATTGGTCAAGTTACGAGGCAACCCAATGTCCTTCCTCAGGGCCCAGCAGCTAAACATCATACGCCCGAAGCTCTAGGATTGGTAGGTAAGTAAAGTTCTTTAACAAGCAGCTAGCATTGTGCATTTTGGTAAAGTAATAGAAAATAGATTTGGGGTACTAAAATTTTGTTTAAATATATAAGTAGTGGGGCCACTGTAACTGGCACAGAATGTTGCTTTACAAAGACTTTAGTCCTATATTTCATTCTCTTCTCTATTCATTTATTTCACTCTTTAGTTCTTAAGACATTTGCATTCTGAGTCAAATAGGCCATTAGGGTTTTTTTGAGACATTAGGAAAGTTTTTTTTTTTCTTTTCTGCATGTCAATTCTATCTTTCTGTAAAGTGAAAAATGAAATTAATGTTTTGCTTCTATGTTGTTTTGTCCATGATAAGCCACATTTTGAGGATTTGAGTGGGATTGGCTCTAAAGTTTCGTTACTGATTTTTGTGGCAAGTATTGTGATGCATTCTAGGAGCGCTCTTCATCTCACTCTTTTGCGGGTTAATCCTTTAACTGCATACTCAGTTCTAAAATTGCTGCTTACACCAGACAATATGGCCACTTTGCCTTCTTTACAGACGTAAGAATGGCCTTTAATAATTCTGTCATCTTGCCTACAGCATTTAGCACGGTGTTGAGCAATAGGAGATGAAAAAATTACAAGGAAAGCAGAAGGGTGATAGCTAAAAGCAGGCGATATATCATCTTACATATAGTAAGAAACAAGTAGCTGACTATTGAAGCACAATTGTGGACATGTGTATGGATAATTGACACATAAGCCAGCAAATCAAGGAGCAAGACCCACCCAGAAGTAAGTGGTGCCAACCAATGGGCTGGTTCTGTGTGGATTTAAAAGGAAAGGGAGGGCTCCTATTTTGGAACCTTCAAGACTAACCTCTGGTTTCGTTGGCCTTTCAGTGCAGATTTGCATGGCACCCTCCTGTGAGATTCCAAGCCATTGATCCCGAGCTAGTGCTTCATCTTCAGCCTTGTTCTGTGCCTTCCATCTTCTTGGGCTGGGAAGCTACTGGGTGTTTCTTCTTTTTATCATCTGGACAGCCATTGTGGATTCTTCTGCCTTTACAGGATTTAATAAATCCGCTTGCATATTTATGCATATAGTTTGTATTGATTCTATTCCAGAACTTTAAGCAATAATACAGGTAATACAGATAGGTTAACTTTGGAATGAGAAGACAATGAAAGAGACACACAACCAGAGAGAGAGAGAGAGACAGAGAGAGACAGACAGACAGAGACAGAATTTGTGCATGACCGTACTGCCTAGTACTTTGAAGATGGATGAAAGTCATGCACCAAGGAAAGCACACAGCCTCTAGAGACCACTAAAGTCAAGGAAAAATATATATCCCTGAGGCCTCCAGAAAAAAAGATGGATCCTATAGATTGACTTTTTTTTTCTTTTTTTTTTTTACTATAGATTGACTTTTGACTTTTTTTTTTTGCTGGCCTTGAGCTCAGCCTCCAACTCACATCACAGTAATCCTCCTGCCTCTGCCTCCCAAGTGCTAGGATTACAGGCGTGAGCCACCATGTCCGGCACTGTGGTATGTGGTACTGGTTGCTGCTGGGCGTGAGTCTCCACACCCAGTATTGTTATGTGGTACCGGGAATCGAACCCAGGCCCTTTCACTTGTAAGACAGGTACCGGAACCACTGAGGTAAATCCCCGGCCCTCGACTTCTGACTTTTGAAACTATAGAAAAACATTTGTGTGGGGGCCGGGGAATTAGCTCAGTGGTTCCGGTGCCTGTCTTGCAAGAGAAAGGGACCGGGTTCGATCCCTGGTAACCACATAACAGTACTGGGCGTGGAGACTCACACCAGCAGCAATCAGTACCACATACCACAGTGCCGGACGTGGTGGCTCACACCTGTAATCCCAGCACTCGGGAGGCAGAGGCAGGAGGATTGCTGTGATGTGATTTGGAGGCTGAACTCAAGACCAGCCTGAACTACACAGCGAGACCCTGTCTCAAAAAAAAAAAAAAAAAAAAAAAAAAAAAAAAAAAAAAAAAAAAAAAAAAAAAAAAAAAAAAAAAAAAAAAAGAAAAGAAAAAGAAAAAGACAAACATTTGTGTGTCAAGTCAAAACACTTACTGTAATGTGTTAGAGCATAGAAAATGAATGCTCTATCCTTCAAGACCATCTAAAGAGATTCTCCTGTAAGGCTTTCTCTGATTTTTGGAAATAGAGTTGGCTGCCTTTCTGTGCTCTGCATCAGAGGCCTGTCCACACCCTTTGTGTAGGATGGCTGCTGGCTCATGTGTCAGTCTTATGCACATTGAAGATTAATGAACTTTGATTTCCCGTTTCTTTTCTTGTTAACTAATAGAGAAGCATAACCAATAGGTGTTCACTGATGGACTATTTGTGCAGTTCAGAGAGTGTATTAAAGTTTGGAGATGAAGATGACAGCAGCCAAGCAGATCCCCTGCTCTAAGAACACCAGCTTTGCAGAAGACAGACCTGGTTACTAGCCATGTGACATGGATGTTGACAGTTGGAGAGTTACTGAGTCAGAACTTGAATGTAGTGAAACATCAGAAGCAGAATATAGACATATACATATTCCATTCATTCATTCATTTATTACTAAGCTAATTAATCCAATTAACATGTGTTGAGCACCCATAGTTTATGACCCATTTTGTCCGTCCACTAGTACATTTGTTCACTTAACACATTACTTGTTGTCTGTTAAGTATTATATATGTCTACTGAGTGTGTTTGTTAATGAATGTAACAGAGATACTCCCCATCACAGCCTTATAGGATAGGTTAAGAAACAGGCAACACAGATGGAAATGTGCAAGCATAAAACTATGAATTGCACTAAGTGCTTTGGAGGAAAGAAAACTTGAACAGCAGGAAGGAAACTCTGGACTCTGCATTAGAACAGTGAGGTCAGAATCTGTTTCTACTTCTTGGCATGTGCTTCAGCCTGGAAAGCTAGCCTCTGCCGCTTGATGTTCATTGGGGTGGCTGCACAGCATGGTCCTGTGTCATGGGCCACCATGAGAGTTCTGGGAAGTCACTCATGTAAGTTACTGGAAAGTTAGTGAGTTGAACATGATAGTGTTGTTATTCTTTTTTTATTAGTACATATTTGTAGCACCTGATGTTTATATTTCTTGAGGGAAATTGTACATGCACATAATACATTTTATTCCTGTTTCAGTTCCATTTCTTTTCTCTCCTTCTGCCTCCATGTTATTTTTAAAAATAAGCATATTTAAGGTATTCAGAAACTATATAACAGAAGTTGTTTATTTCTGCACTGAAATCTGAACCCAAGGCATTCTTACTGAGCTACATCCCTGATCTTTTGCATTTCTGACTTGGAGAAAGGTTCTCACTAAGTGGCTCAGGAGGGACTTGAACCTGCCATCCTCTTGGTTGTGCCTCCCAGTGTGCTGGATTATAAGTATATGCCACTAAGTCTGGCTCTAAAACTATTTTTTCAAATACTGCTTTTCTATAGTGAAGAGATGGATTATTTTTAGCTTTTGCACCTGGGATAGAGGGAGTTCTACGAGAAGTCAAGGGGACAGAAATCTGAGGGGGGGTGGGCAAGAAGATCATTGAGAGTTTGGGGTCACCTGGAACAGTTGTGACTCAGTGAGATTGTGAACAACTACTGGCCATGTGTGCAGTGAGGAGCAGGTGTGAGACCCTGGGTAAAATGAAATATCATAAGCTCTCATGGTCTATGTAAGGCCTGGCTAGGGAGAAAGCTGACACATTTACTCTGTGCTGTAATTTTATTATAACCTTTGTCCTCCTCAACTAAATGGTAGAGCTTGATTTTTAATCCAGTTGTGAAGTCAATAGTCTAAATATTACCTGGGAAACAGTCATGCGGAAAATCTGAAGTTGCTAGTTATGCATAAGCTATCAATGTAGGGAACAATTTCTGAATATTTACTATCTGTTCTAAGCCTTTCATACAAACTAACTTAATTGTTATCAAACTCTGTGAGATATGGAATGTTACACATAAGGAAACAAGGCAGGAGATATCAAAGAACTTGTCTAGTGTAATGTGACCAGTGAATGACAGTGAGCCAGTTCAAACACAGGTGATCTGATCCCGGATCCTACAGCCTGAATCTTGACACAAGAAGTTTTAGAAATGAAACACATATAGAGGTTAAGATTTATTAGCACTTTATCCTCTAAGTAAATCCTAATTTAAACAGTCTACAATCTGAAATTTAATGGGTCATTACAATTTTCCATGTGCAGTGGAATGTGAAAAAAGAGGAATATTGATGTTTTCAGATACCTAATAAAATTAGCAAACCATGAAACTGTGACATTGATTTGAGTATCTATGTCTTTATCAGTTTCTATCTTTCTTTGCCTGATCTTTATATTTTACAAAGGGAAATAGTTGTACTTCCATCTGCATGATGTTTGGAAGTTGTGAAGTAAAAGCATTGATGTCCATGTAATGACAGCCTCAGTCGGCGAGTTTGGGCCGTTCGTCCTGTTGACATCTTTATCTGATTTCCCTTGTTCAGGGCCCTGTCATATTTCTTCAAGTTCCTTTTGTTTTATTATTTTTAAATTTTTGTTTTGTTAGGTTTGATGAAAAGTCACTTTCAAGAAGAAGAATTACAAATTAGTAACTTTTTGAGCGAGAGTGTTAGTAAGATGGCTGTTCGACTGTGTAAGTTGTCTGCTGTTGTCTATGATATAAGATGCCTGGAGTAGTGCAATGTGTATTCATCTATTTGTAAAAATGTTTGTGAGGTTGTGGTTGTGGTGACAACTAGTTATGAAAGTGTCTGTATGACCGTGTGATGAACTATCTAAAAATCCATGACTGGACATGTGTGAATTAGTGTGTGTATGACTCAGTGTAGGGTTTGTGGTGCAGTTGAAAATATTGAATTAGAGAGTTAAAAAATTCCAGTGTCCACAAAGCAGACAAAATTGCAGCAAGCATTACATGTTTCTTTTGTCAAAGTGACTTATTGGCATTTGGATGTAAATGAAGTGTGCTACAGGATAAGGTACTAAGCCAAAATAATTAGTAACTATCCCAATTTCCTCCAAATTTATTCTTTTTAAAGAAATACCTTTCTTTTACCCTGAATAACACTATTTAATTTCCTCTACTATAGCAGAATATTTATCAGGAAATAAAATTCTAATCTTTATACTTGGTTTGCCAACATATTTTAGATCTGACTTTTCTCACATATGAGTGAACAAATCTACCTTTTCTCATATATTTTTAAATTCAAATCTTTATTGGTACGTTATGAATACACGTCATCATTGCATTCAACATTGAGAGTTTGTACCAGAATATGACCTGACTTGATTCTAATTTTTTCCCCTTCCTCCCTGCTCTGCAACCTCCACCCCCTATATACAGGAGCTATGCTTCTTTTTCTCTTTATTACTGTCACATTCTTTTTCCCCTCATTATTTACCCTACACCCTCTTTCCTTTTAAATATTTTCTGTTTTACAATATCAACTATACATACTACAATTCCCTTTTCTCATATTTGAGAGAACCGTTGCACCATCAAATCATATGTGAATTATTTATTAATCTATGTGGTAAGTAATACTATATTAGTCATGGGAAATCATAAATGTGTCAAAAATTAATTTAAAAATTGATGACTAGACCTTAATTTGTGATGTCATATACCTATGTAAGGCTGTACATCTGCTTTTCTTCTGTATTAATGTATTTATTAATGTAGTTCACTCATCTTTTGATAGACATTAGCCAAGAGTGCTTCTTTTTGGGCTCTGTGGTCAGTGCTTGGGGTGTCTGTCACATATGTATAGTATTCACACAGGAAAAAATAGACATAAACAAACACAAAATAACCCTTGGCTCAGGTGCATTTGTGATAAAGGGATCTTAGAGGGCCCATTGGAATAATTACTAATTTTGGTATGTTGTGAGAAATACTGCGTTTGTGAGAAATCTTTGTGTGAAAGACAGCCATTTGTTTTATTGTTTTTTCTTACTGAGGTGTAATCTACAGCTGATGTATTTTATGCAGTGTGACTACCTAGCTCCAGATATTTTGCAAATGTGCAAGACAATGCAACCATGACCACATCTAGTTTAGAAAATTTCTATTTCCTCCAGGTTCTCTGATGTTCTTGAAGAGATGTCACATTCCAACTTGAGGTCACACACACACACACACACACACATCAGCACTGTGTTTCTCCAGATTGGCCTTTTCTGCCATTTTGTAGACATACAATACCATTATGTATTTAGCACCTTTTAATGAACATTACACTTTGAGGTTATCCCTTTTGTGCAATATCTCCACACACCCTTTCTAACTACGTGACATTGCGTGGTCACAGCACAGCTTGTTACTCTTCCTTCTCTAGTTCATGGGCGTCTGGACTGTTCTTCTGAAATGTCTAATGACAGAATTGAGGAGTCACCTGGTAATTCTCTAACACTTTTATTGAGCTATGACTCACCCACCATAATATTTACCATTACAATTTGTATGAAGAAGCATTTCATTGTGGTTTCAATTTACATTTCCCATTGACTAATGTTCCTTAGATCCTTTCCATGCATTTACTGTTCTTTCATAAACTATTTCTGGTGAAAAATTATTCATACAGTTCTACCTTTTATGAAAATATTTCAATGTTTACTTAGTTATTATTTTAAGACATGTTTACAGTACATAATGTTGACCTTCCTTTTGGAACATATACATGGAGCATCTTAATTCTGTATATATCCCCTTTTCTTGTCTCCCTTCTCCATTCCATATTCTTGATCTCTTTCCCATTCGAGAAAGAATTATCTCCACACTTCTGCCTTTTATTTTGCTCTGCATTTATTATACGGCTTTCTCATTAATTATTCTCAATTGAACAAATTTTCCATATATTTTATGCTACTATATATACACATGTGTGATATTTAAAGAACTATTTTGTATTAGCTGGTGAAGTTGAGTATATTCATATGATCTAACAGTTTATCCCTTTTTATACACCCCCAGAATGTGTGCAAATCAACGAAAAAGCCAGGTGCATTTATGGTTTAGCCATCTGTGTTAGATCCACGATACAAAAAGAACAGATAGCCACCCTGTGTAGTGTATGTGGGTCTACAATGAATTATGCATGTGATGGAATATATCTACACAGTAGTCATAGTTACATAGTTAAGACAACAACAAGGATAACCTTATACAAACAATGAATACGAAGAACTAGGTGCAAAAGACACAAGCTGTGTAGTTCTAATGTACATGAAGTTCAAAGACAGTCAAAATTGATCTGCAACATTAGAAATCATGTGATTGTTGTATCTGGAGAGGAAGAGGGAAGAACTCTTCAGTTGGGTAAATGTTCCACTAGCAGTATTCTTTCCTGATCCCAATGGTGGTTACATAAATGTGCCATATTTTGAAAATTTATTTTATGTTTATAATTTGTAAAGATACTCTTCACAGGTTGAACTTTATTAAAAAGCTTTTAGAAGATGATCAAAGAATGTAGACTCTAGGATTAAATTGCCTGAGTAAAAATATGGACCGTTAGTACCTAGCCCTAAAACAGTAGCTGTGAAGATCATCACTTTATTCCAAGGTCCTAATGTGAAGGATATTAATTAAAGTATCTCTCCTAAATTGTTGTTGGCTACTTTATTATGCTTTGGAAGTGTCTCACCTTTAATGCTCTTTTTAAATAACGTCTTTCACGTTGCTTCATGACTTGCTCTGAAACTAGGTTTTCTCCAGGATTTTTTGTCCTTTCTTTCATTCCACTCTGCCTCCTCCACCAGGAGGCTGTCGCCTCCTTCATAGTCCTCGTGTGCTTGGCTTCTCCCTCCTCAGACTTTTCCTGGCAGCATGTCCTCTGGTGATTCGAGCTTGGCCAAATGAAGTCAACAATGTCCTTCAAAGCCAGCTGTTACTTTTTATTTTCTATTAATGTCATCTCTGGTGTTAGTCTCTTACACTGTACTCAGTCAGAGCTGAAGCCAATCCTGATATTTTCAGCTATTTGTGAAGCCTTGGGAAGCTACATTAGTTCCTCTGAAGTTGTTTCTTCATGCGCAGTTCCAGGATGAGTGCATAACCTACCTGGGTTTGGCTAAGTGATAAAATGTTACCAAGCTTGCAAAGTACTGAATTGTTGCTGGGAATAGTCGGCATTTAATAAAAACTGGCTTTTGTTGTTGTTGTTGTTGTAATTCTGTTGACTTCTTCATGTCCGTTCTTATGTATGAAAGCATATTTACATTAAAAATATGTCTCTATTTCCCTGAGCAGCAACAGGCTCCATTTTAGATCCTCATAGTCTGTTAACTATCTACAAATGTTTCTTCAGTTTTACAGGCCTGTGCTGTCTCATGTTGGTATATGTAGAAAAAAGCCACATTGCCTTCCAACTGAAGACTCCTTGGTGTGTCCCGCTTTTTCTCTTGGGTTGCACCCAAATATGAGAAAATAAAAGACTTTCTACTGCAAATGATGACATTATTTTCCCTGAAGAGGTTAGACCATCTGCCCTAATACAGAAGTGTGAACCACATAATTTCATTAGCTCTGTTTCACATGTGAGAGTTTTGGTGCGGAGAAAGATTTTCTTCTTTTGCAAGGGAAGCTGAGGAAAGCACAGTACAGTGTTTTCCATTAATAACGTGACGGCCAGAGGTCAAGGCCCTCCAGAGCTTGGCTCCTATTTTTAGCTTGGCTGAAATTCTCTAGCTTATTCTAGTTAGCCTCGGGACTTCCCACAGCAGGCTGAGGGATGGATATCCTGCAGATATGCTTAGCTGCCCCAGGTAGAAGAGAGTCACAAATTCTAGAGCAGAGAGATGATGCTCATCATCACACCAAGGGCAGTGTATTATAACCAAAAGCAATTTAGTCTTATTTGGGACATTGGCCATAAGAAGTTTTATGTCACTGTCAGTAAAATCTTTTTTTTTAATAGCCAGAGAGGCCTAAATTTCCATTCCAACTCAAGGGTATTGGCTGTTTAGCACTGAGTAAAACAGCTAATTGCTTGGAGCCTTGGTTTCTTCATCTGGAGACAGGTTAAACATTTCCATCACAAAGCATAATAGTGAAAAATTAAAAGGATGTATGTGCTCGATGCATGTCACACAGCGGGCACCAAAGATGTGGAGGTGATTCCTCCCCTTTTGTTGATGGCTTCTAGTAGCTTCAGTGGATTTTCCCTGGTGGCATCACTGCGACATTATCTTGGGCTCACTGGTTTGCAAGAATGAATATGAAATCAAAGTTTATTCCTCTCTCTAGACAGTTAAAAACGTATAATAAAAACAGGCTATCAAAATTAATAGATACTTTTCAGAAGTCCAAATGGCTTCTGTATAAACATAAGAAAAAATGTTCATGATCTCTGGCTCCTCAAGAATGAATATCAAAACAACAGAGTATGGCTGTCATCAACAAACCAAGCAGTAACAAGGATGGCGAGGTTGTGGGGGGAGGACCCCTTCCACAGATGTTGTTGAGGAGTGTGTAAGTTGTTACGAGCACTGGGGAAATCAGCATGGTGATTCCTCAAACATGAAAACTGGAAATTCCATCTGCCCCAGCTATTCTTCTTCGCCACATCTTCTCAAATGAGTCATAACTACCCTGCCCGCATGGCACACTTGGAACCATGTTTATAGAAACATGACTCATAACAGCTTAATTAACAAGCAAATGTGTAAAAAATGTGGTCTCTGTACATAAGGGAATGCTGCTCTTCCATGAAGAAGGATAAATTTGAGTCTCTTAGAGAAAACTGAATGCACCTTAAAAAACTAATATTACATGAAATAAGTGGAACACACAAGCTTAAATATTACACATATGATCTACCTAAAGTATAAATAATTTCAAAAGCAAAATAAAAGACGAGAAACAGGAAGGTAGGCCATTTGCAAATGGGAAGGTAATCTAGAGACGGAGGAGGGAAGTGAAAGGGAGTATAATGAATTATGATTTTAGTACATGTTAAGCACACACACCTACTTTCTAAGAGGAATATTAACATTATGTGCTGCAGACATGTAGGAATAAAAATTACAGATGTGTCCTAGACTAGCAGCACTGTCTCATGTACTTGTTCTCTCAGCTAATACTCGTGCTGTTCTCTAAGCCTTCACAGTTTTTTGCAGCCCTTGTAGTAAAGTATTTGGGTTCTGTATTTTATTTGCAAGGCATAGTGTATTGGAAAGTACGGTGTCCAATGATCTTAGAAGCAGATTTCCGAGGACTCAGGGCCCTGCTCACTATTAAATCCAAATTCAAACTGTGGCCAAATTATTTGCTTCTGGATTTCACTTGGGCTGAACTTTGCATTCTGACCTGAATCTGATTAGATGTATTTCATTCGGTCAATTCTTCTATCATAAGATATTCTATACAATCACTTACTAGTGATTATTTGGGTATCACAATTTGCTAAAGATAAAAAAAATGAAAAATGAATGACAGTTAACGGCAGATAATTTTTAAATATCTAAAATTTCAAAAAAGGAAAATTAACAAATCAAACAATAAAATGGAAAAGCAACTTGCAATGTTTTTCAGACAGCAGCAGGATCAGTATAGCCAAAATATTGATAATCCCTTACTTATTACTGCAATCCTGTAACACATGCAATGAAAGGATTGGTATTGTATTAAATAATCATTCAAGTCTAAAAAATATGAATTAGCAATTAGAAAAAGATAATAGAAACAGTGAAGATATCTATCAAGAATTAAGACTTATTAATAGTAAAATAAAACTCCACTAATGCAACAGTAACACATATTGAAGGTTATTGTGGATACCTCCTAAGCACAAGACTAATAGTCACTTAATGGACTTTGGACACAAAAAGGATGGTGGGAAAGAGTTGGCTACCTGACCAAATACATCTCATATATTATAATATCTCCTGCTTATTAAAATATACTATCTTATGTCCATATCCACTTAACCTAGGAGAAGTTTCTTACTGGACATACGTGTGAGTTAAACAAGATATGGGAAATTTAATGGGGCTTTCTTATCTCCAGTGTAAGCAAGCACATGGTAGATATCTGGATACAAAGCCAATTAGTAAATCACAGGTTAGTGAGACATTATCTTTTCTCTGAGGTAAAATGTTGTAAAACACAGTGGGTTTTGTGCCAGAGATACTAGAAGAGAAGAGAATGCACATTTTTGTGATGTGGCATATTGGAGGGACTCTACTAGGTGACATGACAGTTGTGAGGTGGGCAGAGGTACCTTCACCTAAACTTACAGAAAGGAAGCTTGAGAGATGAAGCCAGCAACTGCAGGTGTCCGAGGAAAGAAGAGAGAGCCTCAGCTTCCGGTGCCTAGATCTTTACACCTGTTAATGCACCACTAGACATGAGAAGAGAGAAATCTGAATCTCACATTTAGCTCTAGACTCTTGTTCAGGGTCCTGTTCTCTAAAATAATTTTTATCATCTTAAGAAAAAATTATGTGCAAATATGCACCTTTGAAATATAACTAATACTTGAAAATTTACCTGGCAAAAAGTTAACTCTGAGTAGCAGACATAATCATTTCCTGTGTTCAGCAATATTCTCCAAGTAGAGAAAATTTACTGAACAAATAAAGTTGCATTTGAAACCATAGTTTTCAGAGTACATTTCTTTCTGGAAGCTATGATTACATGTGATAAGTAAATGTGCAATGGATAAAATAACAAAATGTAAAATGTGAGCATCTTACGCTCTTTCATCCTGACATCTTGAGAAACATAGTTCACAGTTTTGAGAACATTTTCCATCCACTGCAGTGTCTGTCAGGTTACACTGCCCCGACTGAGCTGTGATCGTATTGAGCAGAACTCTGATAGACAATTTTATGTTGGAGAATTCTTCATTGTATGATAGAAACTTCTTTGCTAGAATCTCAGGGTAAAACATAATCTTTGAGATTTTATAGGTAAAGAGAAACTGAAATGTGGCAAAGTCTTTAATGTAAGAATATATGAGTGAAGTGGAACTGTTGTCTACAAGCACTTCTTGCGTTCTGCAGCTAAGAAGACATATGTGGTCTCTTTTCTGATAATTGCAGTCTTCATAAAGACGTGGTCCTTGGGTGTCATAATTTTACTGTGTGGCCATTTTCCTCTGGTACTGCCTTTCCATAATGCTTATGAGTGGGCATATGGACCCCCCCAAAGCACAACAGTACCTAATCAATCCAGAACTTAGAATTGAGAGTCAGAAGTAGTAAATGGCTGGCTATAAATGAGAGACTGATGTTTACAATTATAAGGTGACCATCTTCTGTAATAAACTAGAAAAAGTGAGAAATCGAGTTAACTTGTCTCTGAAAGAAAAGAATAAAGGAGGCATTGACAACAATGTGATGTGGAATGCGTTGTTATGGAGACAGATTAAGGAAATTTGAGGCTGGTATTTTTCCTTTTTCTACTGTTTCCTGTTAATCTCTTCAGAATATATTTCCTTTGGATTCTAGAGAATATGTCTGTCTTTTAATAAATTCTACCTTTTCTATATTTTCTAATTAAAATAAATTTGTGGTGTGTATGTGTGTGTGTTTCAGTTTGTAGCTACAAAAACCTCGAAACCCCTAACCCAGTCGTGGCAGAAAGTTGTGTTGCTCTCAGGTTACTCATGAGTTATGTACTTCCAGAAAGTGAATCCACCAGAAAGTTTAGTTTGCGACTTAAAGGCAGAAAAATAGAGCTCTGAGCTGTGAGCTGAGGCAGAGATTAAGAATTTGAAGGAGAGAATGCCAGGGCATTTCTGGAAGGGTTTATTTTCAGGGATACTATGAAGTCTGTGAAGAAATATGCATGCAGAGTTACTTTCTTGCTGTGGAGGGTGAGATATTTCAGTGTTCTGGTAAAAAGACTTTGCACTCAAAGTCTTGTTTCTGTCTGTCTGTCTTGTTTCTACTGCTTCCTCACTGGCTGCCTTGGGTAAGTAGACACTTCAAGTCATGTCCTTTGCATTGCAAATGAAAATGATAAAAAGTATTTTCTACTTTGTCGAGTTATTTTGCTAACTAAATGAGTTAGTATATGTAAAGGGCTTCAACCTGCCTCTGGGCTTAGTAAGTACTGCTAAGGGTATGGAAGTATTTATTATTCTTAGTATTTGTTTGACAAGGCTGTTGGCCTTTAGTGTCTCACAAACATGGCTGTGATTGACTTATAAATTGCTATGATAGTCTATTCCATAATTATTGAGCACATTAAATGTGGCATGAATTTGCTTCCAGCTAAGGTTTTATGGTCTTAAAAATAATAAAATAAAGTGAAAAGCATTAATTAAGCTTCCATTTTAAGTGAGGCACTGGCATGCACCATTAGTGTAGGAGACGTTGGCAGCCTGTGTGGAGTTTGTTCACATCTCCAGTTGCCAGATGAGGACCTCGAGGACAGGACAGTCTGGGAAGCTCAGTTCCAATGTCAGACGCAAGAGACTGAAGGTCTGCTTGGGTCCAAGGCTGATAGACTTCAGATTTGAAAGTCAGTGGCTTTAATCTCAGTACACAGCTCTCTCCTATATATGGCCATGGAATAAACCTTGGTACAAATCTTTTCATTTCTCAAATGATCAAGGGAAAAAAGGAGAATCAAGTCATGTCACATTCTGGTATGAACCCTTAATGTTGAATGCGATTATGATGGGTATTCATAATGTACCAATAAAGATAATTTTAAAAAAAGAAACAAATAAATATTTTTTAAAAAATTTGATCCTCAACCAGTTCCTCCCAGTGAGCTGTAACTTCCAGTGCTGCCTTCCTTTTTCCTTTATCTGGGGATGAGCAAGGCACGGTGGAGTGAGGGGCTTTTGGAGTTCTGCAGCAGGTGGAAGAGCAAGAGGGAGGTGAGACTGTGGCACTGTAGATAATACACAGGGGTAGTCCTCCAGATGTAAGATAGTGTGGGGGGTACACTGGCAAGTTCCACAAAATTCTACTTCAAGTGAACTTCTTTTAAAAACAATTGCTAGAAAGATATCCAACTAAGATGAGAACTGTGAGAATTGGAAAACTTGCAATAATTCTCAAATTTACTGAGAACTGAACATTAGGTTTACAATTTATAAGAAAATATAATCAAATTATTTATAATTTTAAAATATTTAGCTTTATTGTGGTTCTTAGTTTTTCGCTTAGTTTTTTTGAAACAGGGTCTTATTATGTAACTGATGCTGGCTTTGCACTTGCAGTGATCTTACTGTCTCAGCCTCCTATTTGCTGAGATGATAGGCCTCGCCCCCACATCGGGTGCCATAACCCGCTTATAATGTAAAGCAAATTTTGGTTGATACAGTAGCATTTTCATAATTTTATAGGCATGAATCAATTGATTCTGGAAGTTTTTCCTTTCTAATATCTCATCCTGTGAGTTATAACTTAATCAGATATACTGAAGGAAGTTATGGAGACTCTTCAGAGGCACTTGACATTTCCTTCTGTGGGAAGAACAGTATTCTTGTTGTATTTTAGTGGTCCAACTCATCAGCCTAGTAAGATAGTGAAATTAAGGGATCTAAAAAATATTTGTCATCACTAATCATATTTTGTAGGATATTCAACGTGAAAGTAGGCTATTTTTCTGTAACAATAGATCTTGTCAAATTTGTACTCAATAATATGAACTGGCTCTCAGAAAATAATAAAAAGCAAGACTACTTTTAGCATTTCCTGATCTTTCTTGTGTAGATTAGCAAAGTTTCTGGCTTGCAGAATGCCTCCATGTGATGGGACATGCCCTGACTCATTAGGGTCTGGGTAGAAATTCCAGAGGCCCCGTCATCACAGATGCATGTACAGCCTTCTCTCCTCTAAGATGTACTGACCATCACTGGGGTCTCTGAGGCCAGCTTATCCAAGACCAGTAAGAACTGCCTCTACTTATTCTTGAACTGTCTCCAGAAGGAGAGAGAAGAAACCAATTTAGGATTTCTTTCGCCTGTCTTTGGCAGGGTAGATAAAAAACACACATCATATTTTTTTACGGCACTTGTCTATTTTCCCTTTAAACTGTGAGTCCCATGTAGAAAGAGGTGGTAACTGTGTTGTTCTTTTGCAGAATGACCCTTTGAAACATACTGACATAAGGGACAGAAATTGTCTAATGCTCTAGGTTTCTGGCAGAGTCTGCTTGTGATATAAAAGATTTGGGAATATGTTGCTTTAAAATATTCTTGGCTATATTTACTTCGTCTTAGGAATGTTTCAGAAGAATACTAATCACACTTGGATTCAGAGAGTATTTGAGAAATGTGAGAATTGGGTGAAATCCAACATCCTTCATTATGCATCCATAAGAAACCCTCAGGGATTTGCATTTGTGGAGAGTGAAATAAAAGAAGGAGCAGCCTAAAATAAAGAGGTAAGTGATAATCTTTAAGTCTTCATGAAAGGCATTTATAATCCCCTTTGTCCCTATCTTTCCCGGATTAGATGGTACAGTGTTGTTTGCTTAGTCAGAATGTGGTGGACAGTACGTTATTCATCTGCCATTCTGGGACCTACACCGTCGCTGGCACTCAACAACTGGTCATCGAATACATGGGTGCTTCGCTCAAACAACAGGTTTCAGGGATATTTATAACCTAACTAGCTACTGAACAAAGTGAAGAATTACCACATCTCCTTGTCTAGGTAATACTGAGGGCCTCACAAACTGCTGCTGTAGACAATAGCTAATTATTTAAGCAAATATCAGGCCCCCCAAACATATGCTATCACAGAGGAAATATGCTTACCATGTGGAATATGAAATGAAAAGATTATATTTTACTTCATGTTTAAGAAAACCTTGGCTATGATGATGAGGTGACATAATTTTTTTGTTGGACCAATCTTTCAGTATAAAAACACGTAGTACATTTTCCAATAAAGTATTTTGATAAACAGCTTAGTTTTGTATTAAGTAGAAAGCGACCACTATAAAATATAATTTCCCTAACCAAGTCAATATGTTCCAACAAATATTTCTGGAATCTCCCTGAATTATCCCATAGGATGTAAAGATTAATGAAACTTCTCCTTTTATCCAAAGAGTTTTGGAATAATGTCCCTGGGGTGAAGAATTGATTAGTTAAGAGATAGCTGAAGAAGTTATTAACAGAAGTGGTATTTACTTGCAACATCGACTCCCGACATAGACTCCTGGGCGTGTCAGGCTCCATGTTTCCTAACTGTGCATCTCATACCAGACATTGGGCTGGTAGGATTTGATGGAAGATGTAGAAAATAATGAAAGAATTATTTTGTTTTATAGGAAGGTCATGGGAAGACTTAGGTGTTAACCTGAAATGTGTTTTAAAAATATTAACTTTTTCAGAAAGGTTGGGTGCTTCAGGCAAAGGAAATAAATGTGCAGAAGGGATAGAGATCAGGATAGACTCCGGGTATGATTTTTCTCCATTTTGGCTGTGTCACATGACGGGACTGGGGTGGAAGAGGTTGGCACTGAGGACCAGAGTGATGAGAACCTGTTAGGGAAAGTGTCTCAGCTGCATTCTTGCAAAGATGTCTGTGAGTGGAGCTGGTACTCAGGAAAGCAATCGTGCAGCTTCTACCACAGTCAGATGTGTACGTACAGCATGATCCATGCCTGAGGGGTGAACTCACATTCCTTTGAAATTCTACACCTGAATACTTGTAGCCACTGTATTCTTAATGAGCTCGGCCTAAAAGCCACCCCTAAGTTCTTCCAAGAGTGAAGAGGTAGACTAAGGCAAAGGTCTACCTTGGAATACTATTCAATAATAAAAACTACTGAAATGCTGATAAATCAAAAATGTTGAATGAATTCAACAGGTGAGTGAAAGAAGCCAGTCCAAAGTAAGTGTGTCCTGGCTGGTATCACATTATTCTTAGAAAGAACACCATAGTATTATTTTTTAAAATCCCCCAGTTTCATCAAGGCCATTGTATTAATGGGTGTGGCTGACTGCTAGGTGTGAAAGATAGGACAAGGGGGTGGCTCTAAGGGGACAGGCTGAGGGGATTTTCAGGATGACAAAATAATTCTGTGTGGAGACTGTGGTGGTGATTACAGGAATCTATACCATGCTTTAAACTGTACAGAACTATTTTGAATAAAAGCTAATTTTGCTCTATGATAATTTCAAAGCTAAAATTAAAATAAATGCTTGCAAATGAGATGCATCCTGTTGAAATGGCCCTTTTAAAATTTCTAAATTTCATAAAGGCAGGCATTTTTATTCCTTTAACATGTATCATGCTGCATATTCGTTCTACCAAGTACTAGGAGAATTCTCCTTTTTGCCAAATAACACATTCTACTTCTGTTTAGTGGTTTTATTTTATCCCTTTTAACATGATACAGAATGTATTTTGTATGTATAATTTATAAATTTGTGAGTTTTAAGCAACGTCTCTCTGAAAACTTCCTGGAGATGCGAACACAATCTATCTTGATGGGAAATGTTAGTTTGGGTTTGCAGAAACAGCCACACAAATAGGTGAGAACCCATAGGACAAGAGCCTTGTAATGAGCCTGAAATTTCCTCTCCAGGCTGCTTTGGCAGTTGGCTCTCATACAAAGACCCCGATGAGTACAATTTCATTTAAGCCCCTTTCAACTCTGAGATGATACTGGCTGCTGTGCCATGGTACAGTTTCATCTATTTTATGTATATTATTAATTTAAAAATTGTAGAAAGGCAGAATGGTAAGACGATTAGAGCTTCACTTTTGACAGATGGAGACGCCAAGGCATAGAGGCAAAGGCCTCGCGCACCCTGACACTCCCCCTCCTACCGGGACTTGTGGCTTTGTCCTGGGCCCTCTGGTAGCTGACACAGTTGGCTGTTTGTTTGCTTGTCTTTTACTTTTTTGAGAGATTATTCCAAGTGTCTAGGATTCATCCTCATGCCTCCGTAAAATAGTCTTAAAGTTGACAAGAAGTAGATAATTCATTGACCTGTGCTTCAGAGGAATAAAAGAAATCAAAATAACTTTCAGTTCTTGTGAACGAGTACAGGGAAAATACTGAGTGTGAAAGTTCCTATGCAAGGGAGGGAAAAGGGGTCCTTGAAGGACAACCTGACCTGTTTTATTGTCATGACTTTTCACACCCAGAAGGAAATGCTCATTTTCTCTTTTATGAGGTGTGCCTGAGCTCCGACATGCACCTCAGAAAGTGGTTGATGTGGAGATGAAGACATTCACACAGTCTTGCCTGGTTGTGTCTGTCATATTGTAAGGCGTTCTCCAGACATATTTTTTTTTAATTTGCTATGAGTTTGATGTAGGGCTTCTCAGCACAGGGAAAGAAGAGGCCAAGATTTTGACAACTTATATGAATTTTACCTGGTTTCTTTTTTTTTTTTTTTTTTTTT
>PVIR01018244.1:0-33607 GCA_004026965.1 Petromus typicus | reverse complement strand
CTCCAACTCACATCACAGCAATCCTCCTGCCTCTGCCTCCCGAGTGCTGGGATTACAGGCGTGAGCCACCACGCACGGCACTGCAGTATGTGGTACCGGTTGCTGCTGGGTGTGAGTCTCCACACCCAATATTGTATGTGGATACTGGGGAATCGAACCCGGGCCCTTGCGCTTGCAAGACAGGCACCAGAACCGCTGAGCTAACTCCCCAGCCCCATAATCATTTTTCTAAGATTGTTTTTTACAGAATTAGAGACTGAACACACTGAATCATAAAGTTTACCACATTTCCTAATTTTAAAAGAGGTTTTCTGGGCTTTGGCAACCTAATGCTACAGTGCAAGTTCACATTAAAATACATATTTCCTGAGGCCTCCTTCAAAGTGGGCTAGATTCATATCAAAGGAACACGTGTGTTACTGTCATTACTCCATATTCCATGAGCTTCTTAACACTGTCAAGCAATTTTTGTTTTTATAGCAAATCTTATAAAATCTCCTCATAGTTCATCATGCCTCCCAATGCTGTGCCTAGCATAGGCCCTTCTTGAATCTGGTTGCTACCACAGTAAGTTGATACCAATCTAGTGAAACAAAAATTATATTTGTAAGCTACATTGGAAGAATGTTTGCAAGATGTACAGTGTTGAGAACTTGAAATTACAGCTACTCAGGAGGCCAAGATGGCCCAAAAGTGTGATCCAAGTCTCAGCAACACAATGAGAACTCCTTTCAAAAAGTAAAGGACAAAAATAGAAAGACAGGACCCTTGCCATTTGGACCATGATGTCAAGGGATGTTTGCTTGGAAGTAAAGCTACCATGAAAAGCCACCAATGTATGAAGAAATACAAAATGACTATACAGAAAACTCAAGTGGAACGATATTCTTAAGCAATTACTAATCCTTCTGGCCATCAGCCACCCAAGCTCAATGCTCAAACACGTGAATGAAGACATACTAATTATGTAGCCACCAAAGTGAGCTGACAGTTTATTGAAACCTTGTGAAATAGTGCCAATCAACATACAGACTTCTGAAAGAGAAGTATTAATTCTTAGCCACTAAGTTTAAAGGTATATTATCAAGTAGTGTTATATAATTAGGATATTAATGCACTAAAAGAAGTTGGTTTGCTACTGATAATAGTATATTTTCTACTTATTACCAAGGAAAGGTTAAGGAGAGAGGGCTGAGTTTTATTTCAATAATATTTGTAAAAGTAACATATTTACATAGAAAAACTCAATTATTCTTTTGACTTTCAAGTAGTTTTACTTTTCTTTTGATAAACAATTTTAGCACTGGTAGAAAGTCACAAAATTGTTTTAAAAATTATGTTTCATATCCCCGAAAGGCTCAAACTGTGAATTCATTCACAGCTTAGACACAGTTCTTGCCAAAATTATTATCCAAACCTTCCATTTTTATCAAGAAATGTGTCTTTCTTAGAACAATTATTTTCATTTTTTAAATTCAAATCTTTATTGGCGCATTATATACACACATCATGATTGTACTCAACATTGAGAATTTGTCCCAGTATATGACACAACTTAACTTTTATGTTTTTCCTATTTCCCTACCCAGTCTACAATCCCCAGCTCTCACTCATTTATACATTAGCTTTGTTTCCTTTTTTAATTACCATCACATTATTTTCTCCTCATTACTTACCCCTACACCTCATTTCTTTTTGAATATTTTCTATTTCACAATATCTATTACACATTCTATAATTTATTTATATCTTCATTTCTCTAGTACTTACTTTTAGTTTCCCTTCCTGCATTAGGAATTGGCGTATTTATCAAAACTATTTAAATCATCATCATCTGATTGTTGAATAAGAAAATTCAACAAGTTTATTTGAGTGGTAATGATATGATAGGCTCTGCAGTAGGCACTGAGGATGAAATAGTAAACAAGCTTGACATAGTCCTTGGCCTGCTGTTTGTATACTGATGAATATAACCATCACTAGATGGTTCTAGATTTTTTCTCTTTAAAGAATTATTTTCTAAATAATTTTCCATAGTATCCCTAATCAAAAAAGAAATACTTAATTTTCCACCCAACATGTGAAACACAAATTTTATGTGTTATTTTGTTTTAACAGCTTATTAATTATATGTATGATTATGATTATTCATAATATATGAATTTAAAGGAAAATAGAGTACTGTTCAATTCTTAAATAAATGCAATTAGTAATGAGACACAAACACTCATTGGGCAGTGCACAAGTTTGCAAATATTAGAATCTAAATACATATTACCACCCTCATTTCAGGTTTGACATTAATTTATAACTAGCACTTTCTTTTTATAATAGGGATCTTTGAAATCTTGGCTTTGGAAAGATATGATGACAAAGGAAATATAACACTGATTTATAAAGGTTGCACAATCAAAGGTTTGTATTTCAAGTAGTTTTAGTAGATGTATCAAGTATCATTCTTTTCCTTTCAAAATTTTAATCTAGTGAATTCGCTGCCATATCTGGGGTCACAGGGCATGGAGTTTGGGAATCAAGGTATCAAAGAATATAGAGTATATAGTCTGTCTGAAATGGAGGAGATGGATAATGGACAAGTTTCTCCCTGCAGAACCAGCATATATCAGCCATGAGATAAATTCTGATATAAATTAATTACAACAAAACAGCACCCTAGAAAAGCTATTCAATTTATATCTATGAAAAAGCAAAATCACATGCGTTAAATTTTGAAAACTAATGCTAAATTGGTAAGAAGTTTCTAAATGGTTAACTACTCATAATAGGAGATACCAATTTGGAAAAATAGTTACCTGAAATGTAGATGGTATATGGTTCTCCAGATAAAGTACTCTGTCTTTTAATTTGAAGAAAGGAAAACATTCCTCATGGTCTTAAAGGTTAAAATATTGAATTATCAGACAGTTATATGTATAAATTTATAATTCATTCATTTTGAAATCCAACACTCAGTTTATAATCTATGTTATATCTACTAGGAACAAATTTAAATTTATTATTCAAAAGACAAAGTATTACTGACCAAACAAAAGGATTCATATCTAACAAGCAGAGAATCAGTGTTCATCCTGATCCCCACACACACAAATCCATTGCCATGGAATGCATATGCCAAAAATATCACAGGATTGTTGCTTTCAGGACTGAAGGGGTAACCATTCTGGTACACAGTGTTAGCTCGAGGTGAGCAAGCTGAGTTATGTGAGCCCCTTACTGCATCAATGTGCTTATCTACCGTGAAGACAAAACACTCATGTGGTTTCACCTCTTCTCCCAGAAAATATCTAAATCACAGACAGAGCTAGTTGGCTCAACTAACCCCAAAAATGGTATCTGGGCACTCCTATAGTCAAATTAATTTTAAGCTACAACCAATTTCTGATTAATTTTTCATCCAAATACTGATTAATTTCAAGTCCTGTGGAAAATTTCCTCTGAGGTGGGTGAGTCAATTCCCCAGAAGACACAATTCTAAGTAAATAATTTACAAGCAACAGTTATAAGCCTGATTAGTTCCAAATTAGTAACTGAACACTAGGGAGGTATTCTTTGGGAATATCAGGAGTCTCATAAGACAAAGGAAAGGAGGCAGAGACAGGAATAGAAGCTGTTTACAAACCGAAGACAGAGAAACAAGGAAATGGGTGAGCCTCACCTGAGCAGAAAGAGCCACACTATTGGGTATGAGCAGACAAAGCCCCAGCAACCCTGAAGCAGTTTAGTTGGCTCCTTGCCTTTCAGGAAGCCAGTCTATGTCATCTGTCCCCATTACCTGTCTCCTTCCTGGCTTTTTTCTAAAGGGAAGATCCCCTCGTGGTTGCCAAGATATTACTGATGAGCTGAGAGTTCTTTTACTCAATGAGGATAGAATTCGGGAATCTGCAAAGGGCGGCTCCATTAGCAGCCATGGGTTCTGGGGCCAGTGCTCCTTTGTGCTGCAGCCCTGACTGTTGTGGGCCTGGCAACTTTTAGCCACCATTGGCAGTTTCTCAGTAGCCAAAGCTTGCAGCCTCCTGGGCAGCTCTCCGGTGCATTTCAGGAAGCCTCTTGCTGTGTCTGTCTGAGGAGTCCTCACAAATCTCCACCAGTTCTCTCAACTACACCTGGTTACTGCTGACAGGCTTCTTGTTAGATATCTGCAAAGGGATAGGTTGATACTCATTGTTGCCAGTCATCACTGGTCAATGCTGAGGGTAGCTGTAGCTGTTTGCTCCACTGACTGATACTGGATGATTCTGATTATCATCAAATGATCTCTGAGAGTCTTGGTCATTACTCCCTGTGAATAATTACTGACTATTGTTGATTTCTGCTCTGGAACCAGCCTTTGGTAGTTGTGTGTATGTGTGTGTGTATGTGTGTGTGTGTGTGTGTGTGAATTTAAGATACTGTGGATAAAACCGAGCCCCTTCAAACTGAACTATATCCCCAGTTATTTTGTAAATTTTGTAATTTGGAGACTATCTTCTCAAATAACTTTCTTCAACTGAAGTCAACTGGTTGACTTCAACTTTAGAATTCTCAGTCTCAGCCTCCCTGAAGGATGAGATCACAGACATGCACCACCATGCCCGGCTCTCTTTATCTCCTTAATAAGACCTGCTCTGCTCACACTGCCTGAGTAATGAATTGTGAGCAGACTTACAGTACCACTGAGTGGAGGATTTATTTGACTCTCTGCTAGTGCAGAACAGGGAATATTAGCTGAAAGCCCAAAGAGATATTGGGGGTGAGGCTACCACTCTTGTAAGTTGCAATGTAGTGTGGGATCTGTATTCCTTGCCTAAGGAGTGTCCCTCATAAGGTTGCCCAAGAGAAAAAATATTATTTTTCAACATTTGGACAAATATGCAGTAGAAATCATAGATACTACAGTATGTAACAATTATAGAGAAAATTATGAATAAAAGTTGTTCTATAATATATAGGATGGACAGAAAAAAAATGAAGAAATCTCTTAAATCCTGTTTGTTCAGAATTTACCTAAAGATTATAGGAAAATGAAAAGCAAGTCCAGTAGTCCTGTCAGGTTAGAATGCAGAAAAACATAGGAAAAATGTACTTGATAAGGACATTTTGAATAACCAATTTAAATGTCAAACAATACTAAGAACCATGAATTATACTAAATTAACACTCTACTGATGTCTCTCCAACAATTTTTAAGATAGGACTTAATGTTTTTCTTGCTTGAACATGGAATTTTTTTTTTTTTTTTAGGTTTTTTGAGACAGGGTCTCACTTTTGTGGTTCAGGCTGGCCCTGAGCTCAGCCTCCAACTCACATCACAATCCTCCTGCCTCTGCCTCCCGAGTGCTGGGATTACAGGCGTGAGCCACCACGCCCGGCACTGTGGTATGTGGTACTGGTTGCTGCACCCAGTATTGTTATGTGGTTACCGGGGAATCGAACCGGGGCCCTTGCGCTTGCAAGACAGGCGCTGGAACCACTGAGCTAACTCCCCGGCCCCCAAGAACATGGAATTTTTAATATTGAAGATGTCTACATTTCTTATTAACTAGAGTTAGTGGCCCTTCATCTAATTCTCATTAAATACTTTGCATTTAATTTATTGAGAATGTTAAAATTAAATGGGGTAGAGAATTCATACAGAACTCTGTTCTCTTCAGACAGTATTTTAAAATCACATGTTCTATTTTTCAGGAAAAATATTTTGTCATGCTATTATAGTAGCTACTTTATCAGGAGATGGGACTTAGAAATGTGTTCATAAGATGAAAATTATGTCAGGTTTTATACTTCAGATTAGAAATATTTATAGATTCAAATCTGACAAGAGTTTTATGAATCTTGAAAATACACATCACCGTATAAATTTGTATTATTCTCAAATTACAAGACAAAAGCTGTTTAGGCAATAATCATTAATTGAGGATACATTAAACCAAATTTACTTCACTCCTATGTAAGATTTAATAACTAGTTTTGTGGTTATTTTTAGAATAAAGATAATATATTTTGATCAAATATAGTGAATACTAATTTTTAAGACATTTGGGATTATTTGTGGATTAAGAATGTTTCTTTTAAAGATCCTACAAACATATATGCACATATATGCACATATATATACTTGCATGCATACACACATATATGTATACATATCTCCATAGATGTGTGTATAAAAATGTATCTTCCAAATCTATATATCTACATACACTTGTATTTAAAGGATACTAAGAGTAACAAATTTCTTATAAAGAGAGAAATAAATTTTAGAAAATTTATCTTGCTTCATATTTTCATTAAAATATTTTATTAGTTTGTGCTTATGTGTAAGAAACCAATAATTAAAGACATGTAGACAATAAAATGTAACTATAAGTTTAAAAGCAATTTGTATAATGAAACGTTCATACAGGAATAGAAATTTTCTACAAATCCTTGAAAAATATCTTTTTAATATTGATGAATCCATGAAGGACATTTAAAAATACATAGTTTGCTTTAATATATTAGCTAATTAAAGAAAATGAGAAAGAAATGTCATGTTAATTTTTTCCGTTTTTGAATGGTGCCTTATCTTTATTAAATTGGACATGATAATAGAAACTATGATAATTGAAATGTGTGCATTCATTTCCTGATTATGATTTACTAATAATTTTCTTTCTAATGATAATAATTTTGAGCCACTCAAATGCCAGTTTTACAGAAAATCCATTTTTAAAAGAAAAAATTCCTGAATTATAAATAATTGTGCCCTATTATTGTCTGCACATGGGCCAGGGAGTAGGAGAAAGTGGAGTGGTTAGCCTTAATTATCTGGATAATTTATTTCTGTCAACCCAGCCTTGGTGCCCTTTCCTTTCCAAACTGAAAAGTTATATTAGAAATTATAGATCATCTTCAAGGAACTATAACATTAGCAATGACACTTGAGCACATTTGTGGATAAGTTATTTTCACCGTGTCACCTTTCCCTGTGATAGTTGTTCGGTATCCCCGTCTTCGGATGGAGATTGAGAGAGTGGATGACAGGAGGGTCAGGGGACTCGTCTCTCTCACTCGGAGGCTCCACCATCACCATCTACAATCAGATTGTTAGCATGTCAGCTCCATCTGTCAGAATCCCCTGAGTGGTGCTCAGTCAGCTCACAGAAAATACCCCAGGTATTGGCTGTGGGTGTCCCTTAACAACACTCAGTCACTCAGTCATGCAGCCTAAGTGGGGGAGCAGCAGCACCTTCACACCCGCGTACTCTAAATGAGTTTTCCCATCGATGTGTCTTGACCTTATAAGAAGGCCCAGCAAAAGGCCAGGGTGAAGAGCCCAGGAAGGCTTGATTGCTACTAACCTTCTCTTGTCTGTTAAAAATGGCAGCTCCTTTTACTCCAGTCACTCAGAAATAAACGTAATAAAACATTTTTTACTCAGAACCAATGAGGCACTTCTTTTATGCAGTGAAGAAATACAGCCACTAGATGACACCAAGAGATAGTTTCTATGTGTCTGATTAATACCCTTTATACAGTTGCCCTTGCAAAGGTAACATCCTTGCTTAGATTTTATTGAGATCAAAGAATTAGGACAGTTGAGTGATCTGATTTTTTTAAATCACCTTGATGACATTATAAAATAACCTCTAGTAATGAAATCAAATTTTTAAATTAAAAAAAAAGCAAAACAAAAACAAATGTGGAGTTACCCACTCAATCTCAAATCTCCATTTTTGCTTCTTGCTCTACCATTAGTGAATTATTCTAGAAGAGCTATAGCTGTAGTCTTCTATCATAAAACCTTCTCATGGGTTTGACATTCAGTAGCATTATTTTCTCGACTACCTTCATTAAGCTGTGTCTTATCAATATCCTATATCTGTATGCTTGTAAATAATTGGCCTGTTCTTATATCCATGTCTTCAAGACGGTGGGAAGTACAGACAATAAGATGGAAATATCAGATGATAATCTCTATTTCCTTCTCAAATGAAATGATACCTCATTTCAAATTTTATATAATGGTGGTTCATTGAAAACTAATGAAATTGGCATTTTGGGTCATGAACTTTAAAACAGGAGCTTTCAAGTATGAAAAAATATACTTTAATAACAGTTTATCTGTATGATAAGAATTACACACAAATTTCAAAATTTGTTGTTTGACCAATAAGAACCTTCATAAGTTCAAAATCATGAAGAAACATCTAAATTAATTACTCAATTCCATCAAGCATTTGAAGCATCTTAGTAATGTTTCTATGGTGCAAGTTTGCAAATGTATTGATGATTTTTTTTTAGTAACAGTTTCTGAATCATAAGTAAATTAATTTTTTCCAAGTTTTAGTTATTATTATAAAAAGAGTGTAAATTGATCAATGCATAGGATAATTAATATTCTTGGTCTTAAAAGCAACATGAGACACGATTCCACCAAAAATGAATCTATGGAAATTAACAGAAGGTGATATTTTATCTATGGGTTAGACACAGTATTAATTTAATATAATATGTGCAGATACATTAATTTACAAATATAATATGAAAAAGAAATATAATTTCACTTCATAAGAACTTTTATTCATTCATTCATTTATTTAAAACCAATATATTCTATTCTGATTATTCAGTAAACTTTATTTCCTTCAGGAATTTTGGAGCACTATCTGATTTTTCTCAGTTTTATGAAATATTCTAAAATTATGCCAAAGTTTTCTAATTTAAATAGCAAATATACTTTGAAGTCAATATATGCAGATATATTTTGCATTGTTTTTTCCATTAAAAATGTTGAGAATTTGTTTATAAGCATTGTTGTTTCCCTATGATTTCTTTTCCCCCTTTTAACCAAAGCGGAAAACTTAGGATAGACTTACAGAAATTTATTTGCTTCTAATTGTAAGACTATTAACTTTATTACTTTTTTTTGCGTTTTCATAATATTCTTTTGAAATTCCACAAGAATATAGGAAATTATATTTCATTTCAAAAAGATTTTATTCTCAGAATAAATTTATGGACTTAGGAAAACAAACCATTCTTAGTTGAAATATGTAACCAAGAAACATCTTACAGATTTATACTAATTATCTATTCTTCTTAAAGTTCGAATGATTTATCCTCTATTGAATCGACTGTGAGATAAATATGGATGTAAATTCTATAAAATAAAACACACTTGCCAATAGAGCAATAGAGTTTTATAGCGCTATGATATATTAATTTTTCTTTTGTGCTGTGCTGCACTGCTAGGTGTTATCTTCTAAGTTCTTCACTAACAATTGTGCATAGATGTGTAAGAGAAAGAATAGTAACCCTGGGATTTTTCAATGCTCAGCTAAAATGGGTACATTAAAGATAAAATATCAAACTTAATTGCTTTCTTTCCTGGTTTTCAGCTTTTATTTTTGTATGTCCTGACCTTTGCAACTATATGAGGGTGGACATTTTGTCATTTTATTAATATTTATGGAAAACCTTGAATCATTAAGCGTCTGAGTTTTACAGGGATACTTCATAAAGCAGCTAAAAAATAACTTGGCCATCTAATTTCTTTTTCTTCCTTTTCTTTTTTTTTTAAATGGAGATATTTTCTTTATTTTTCCCTCCACTTACAGGTGCAGAATTAAAGAACATGTTCGCTCACTATATTATTGATGCACTTAAGTGGAGTGTTCCAAAGCATGTAATTACCATGTAGGCTTATGGCCCTGAAGTAGCCGGGGATAGCGGTGCTGCATATCCATGATTTGAAGGACACACAGTGATGATTACAGAGGCAGTACTCTACATCCATTCTAGCCCTTTTGTGTTTAGCTGGTTGTCATGGCAAATAATTGGATAGAATTTAAGCCACTTTCTTCCAAGTGGGAAATTCATAATTTTACCCTTCACTTAATTTTGTAGATACTTTTAAAGAATCTTAAAGTTTCTAGAGGAATGACGTAGAGCAGTGTGGGAAAAAAAATTTCACATCCAAAGCAGGCACCTCAGAAATTAAATTTCTTCTGTTTTGTAGGAGAAATCATTTTCTATTTACATCAGCTAACTTCATTTTGCAACCATGCCACAATCTTTGAGTATCTTTCAAAAAACAAACTGAATATGATTGACTTCCATGGCTTCTGAGAGAAATGGAAAAAAGGGAGAAAAAAATTTTATTAAATTTTAGTTAAAATGATAATTCTGGCTAGGGTCATACAGGCAAAAAACATCGAGCCTTTCTAAAACACAGCTGAGGAGGGAAATTGTAAGTACAATGATTCAGGCTGATAACATGGTAGTTTTTTGAGTGAAAGAGGTGGGATTACTTCCTATGTATGGATATGTAAGTCTAACAATAATGATATATTTCATAATTACTCTATTTAAGTTATACAGCTTTGAAAGACATGTATCAATATATATTCTCATTTTAAATGCAAAATATCTTTACAAAATCTTAAGGAATCTAGAATATTTAGATTTTGATCATCATCATGTCCGGCTCTTACCCGAGCTATTTATCAATCTTTCACACAGTTTTATAAAGTGGTAACCTGTCAGATGTCATTCCTCTGTTAGATATTGAGAATAACATGATAAATATTTTATAACAACAAATAAATAAAATATTCTTGCTGATAAGAATTTGGCATTCTCAGACATTATAAATGTATGCAAGATTATGCTTTAGAAGATGGTGGCCATTTATATAGATAATATTTATATATCATAACAGAACCTGTGCCTGCAGTGTCAAAATATCATTCTTTGGACAAAATTTTCCCTATCTCAAAGATTCCTATAATGTATTACCTTGCTGCATGCTGCACATAACAGTCTATGTTTAGTATTATGTAAATGCTAAAGTCCTTGGACTAGCGTACAGTGTAAAAACAGTATAGAGATGATCTGTTCCTTTAATATTAAGACTTCTGACCATATTCTGTATGATTTACTTCACAATCAAGTGAATGAAGGTTTTCATACTGAAAAGAAAGAATATATATATATACACAGAGTAAGTCATTAAAATGGAAAGCAAAGAGAACTTAACAATATTACTTAGAACGCCTACTACTTATATCTGAAGATGTATATTGAAAGTATCACAATTCATACACAGAAAATGATAAAATACTCCATTGAAATTCACAATAATAATATGATATAACACAATTCATGAATATCTAATATCAATTATGCTATATGATATGTAGGGGGAAATAGACTTACACCATCCAAGATGAAATTTAAATTAATCCTAGATGTCTTATAATTCTCCAGAGAGATCATCAGATTGTTGTTACAAAGAAAGCTTTATTTTACTGTCACTGAAAGACAGGTTTATACAGAAAATCCCAATGAACAGACATCATTATGTACATCCTACAGCATAATATATTAAATAAGTTTTCTGCAAGTTAGATTTCTGCTCTTCTGCCAATTTGGTAGATATTCAATTCATAGAAAGCAAAGTTTTGAGTTTTTGTTATTTTCCTCATCAGAATTTTAATTTTAATTTTTTCTAACTAAAGAACTGCCAATAAGAGAAAGATGGCATATCAAACATTTTTTTAGATATTCAAAAAATAAAACACAAATTAAAAATAGTAGTGCTAAAATTAATCATTTTAATTTATACTTTAGGTTTTCCATATAAGAGAAACCATGATATATTTAAGCTTGTGTATCTGACTTATTTTACTTGAAATTATAGCTCAAATACAGAGCAAAGTAAAAGATAAATACTATGGAATATGGAGATATATCTTTCTCTGCTGAAAAAAGGACCAAGAAAAAGAAAGGAGAGGAGGAAAGAATGAAAAGAACTGAGATGTGTTATGAATGTGTACCAACTTCCCCCCTAGGGAGGCAATCATCAGGGACTGTGAATGCTTTAATAAACTTAGATGTTAAAACCTGAAACATTCTGGAAAAGAACAGAAAGTATCTCAGAGAAATTTGTGAAAGAAAAATCCCTCTGAGGAAGACAACATAAACTTTCACTAATACTGAAAAAACATTTTTAGATTTTTTTCTTTGCAAAAAACAGCAATACTCTTGTCTTTGATACCCTATTAACTGTATTTATGTGCCATATTGTATAGCTTTCTGGTGAGATTTTTCTGAAGGAGGAAATTCTCAGGGAGATAACGGATACCTTCCTGTTTTTCTGTTACTGCTTTAATCAATGCTATTTCTCTAACATTCATATACAAATATTTGTGTAAATAGACATCATCACTTCTCTTAGAAGTGTCTAAATGTGGGGTTGCTAACCAACATATATCCAAAGTATCTGAGCTATTTTACATTTTCAGGAACAATGTAGATTCAAATTTCTACTCATCTATACAACACTTGCTACTGTCCAATTTTCAAAATATGAAAACCTTAGTAGTTGTGAAATAATATCTCATAAAGGTTTGAGTTGTATTTTTTCATTCATTTTTCATGTACTTCTGTATAAAGATGTTTCTACAAATTTTTGCCACTTTAAATTGTCTTTTTATTATTGAACTGTAAATAAATACTAGCTCCTTATTAAATGTAAGGTTTTAAATATTTCTTCTCCTTTGAGAGTTTTACTCTTTTGAAAACGTTCTTTAGAGCACAAGAATTTAGTTTTTATGAAATCCAATTTACCATTTGACTGGTTTTGCTTTAGGTTTTACATAAGAAATCATTGCTAAATCCAAAGTAACTTGGAAGAATTCCTGTTTTTTTTCAGAGTTTTATAGTTTTTCTTCTTATATTTAGTTTGCATCTGTTTAAATAATTTTATTTACAGTGTGAAGAAGAGATATAATTTCAATTTTTGCTTAACATTCAGTGTTCTAATGACATTCTTGAAGACACTTTGGTCTATATTAAATTGTCTTGTTATCCTTATAAAATTCTCTTTCTCTAAGGAAGACATACAAATGACCAACAACTATATACAAAAAATATTCAGCATCACTAGGCACTACAGAATTATAAAGGAAAATGCAATGAGATCATCACACTACAATAAAAATGACCATTATAAAAATGGCATTAGGTAACAAGGGCTAGAGGTTGTGGAGTAAAATCAACCCAGGCATGGTGTTGGTGAAGATGTAAATCAGTATAGTCGTATAGATAATGATATGTAAGGTTCTCAAAAATGTTAAATGAAAGCTACCATATGATCCAGTCATATCACGTTTTAGTATACATTCAAATAAATGAATAAAAGAAACCTCTTCACTTCCATTTTGATTGCAGCACAATTCACGATACCTGATAACTGGAAACGAAGTATATATCAACTGACGAATAAAAAAAATGAGATATACATATAGTAGAATAGTATTCAGGTCTGAAAGAATGAAATCCTATCATTTGCAACAATATGGATGTAACCTAAGAACATTAGGTTAAGAGAAATAAGTAAGGGATAAAAAGACAAATGCCACATGATCTCATTTATATATTGAATCTTAAATGTTCATCTCATAAAATTGGGAGTACAATGGTGATTACTAGAAGCTAGAGAAGTGTGGAGGAAAAAGGTTTGGATGCTACTGATAGAAAAGAGTAAGAACTTTTGTTATGCATATGTAAGGTAGGATGATAATAAATAATGATAATATACTGAGTATTTCAACAGTGAAAATATAAAATACTGTTTCCAGCATGAAGAAATTATAATAAATAACTGAAGTGATCAGTATGTTAAACCTGATATCAACATTATATAATATGTGTGCGCATATATATATATATATATATATATATATATATATATATATAAAGAGAGAGAGAGAGAGAGAGAGAAATGCTTCTGGCAAAAATCTTAAGCTTATTCATTATAATAAAAATAGTTACTAAGCCCCTTTCCAAAAAAACTCAAAATATTGCAGTACCCGACTATATGTAATATATCTATACTTTTATTTGTCATTTTAAATAAATTTAAATAAAAATACATGAGTATTTGTTCTTGGAAATCTTATTCAAATTCTTTTATCTATAGCTTCTTGATAATCTTCTGATTAGTGTGATTTTTATAATATATTTAGAAATTGGGATGTCTGAGTTTGAATAGCGATTTCTTAGTAAATTTATATTTTTCTGAGAATGTGTTCGCAGAGCATAATGTCAGTTCCCTCGCAGTTCACAGATCCATTCCTTTCTTCCTTTTACTAAGTTGTTTTTGTTTTTCCTATAGCAGGACCCAGAAGGGCTGTATTTTGCTGTCATCTCTATGACATTTTTAATCCTGTCCCCAAAGTTTGATTTCTTTATCAGACTTATTTTGATTCTTAGATTCCGTGCATTTCTTGACTAGTGTTACAATTTTCTTGTCAGTTCTTTCAGAAATCTGAGATTTCTTTATAAGAATTTGAGCAAGTTGAAGAAAATCACTGTAAATGAAGTCTATCAATTTTCTATTATGGAAGGCATTTTTAGTTATTTGGATCTATAATTTCTTTCCACGGTATTTTGTAGTTTTCAATGCATAAGTAAATTGATAACTAATTTGTCCACTTAATTGCTAAGAATTTCATTCCTTTTGAAAATATGTTAAGTGTAACAGTGTTTTTATTAATTTCATGTTTACATTATTTGACGATAGAGTATATACTAAAAAGTAATTGGTTTCTTTATGTGGGCCTTGAGTCTTTCAAACTTGCTGAACTTGTTATTAGTATTAGTAACCAGCCACGGATTTAGCTCACTAGTACCCTGCTTGCCTGGCAAATGCAAGGTCCATATGTATAACCAATAAATTCATTAAAGAAAAAGTAAATGTAAAAAAGATAAGTGGCATATTTTCTTTGCCCTTGAGATTATTATACTTGACATAAACAAGTAATAGTGCATATAAATAATTACCAAGCAGAGAAGGTCACAGAGATTTAGTGTTCAGAGTATGTATTACAGATCCCTTATAATTTATAATTGAATGAATATCTACCTCACTGACCGTATTCCACCAATTTACTGGTTATCTTATCTTCTCTAACTATTTTTATCAATCCCTAATCTGTAAGCATATTATATATATCACATATCACTTATATGAAAATATATGTATTCATATATATGAAATTTTTCTTTAAAATCTTACAGTGACCATGAACAAATGGATATAGCACACATCCAGAGAGTGTTATGCACAACAACTGCAAAGTAAATATCCTCTACAGCAGGGCACAGAATATTCTCCAAGACAGACCATATATTAAGCCATAAAGTAAGTCTTAATATTCACAAAAATGTGAAAAATAGTATCCATTGCATCAAATAGCAGTGGAATAAAACTAGAAATCAACAGCAAAAATCCCCACAGAAGTTACTCAACCATACAGACTGGATATCCATGGAATTGTGACCATTAATCCTGACAAGTCAACTTACTCAGATTATGAAACAGCTATCAAATTAGTAGAGCACTTTCCTGGATATGTCTGTCAGGTCACAAATGTTTGGCCTTGGATGGTATATATGGTCCTGTGATAGTTAATTGACTATGTCACTTTGAATAACAAACATCAACTAAATTGGATGAGCATAGTTCTGAGTGTGGGTGAAGGGATTTACCTGATGACAGAAGACCCATCCTGGGTGTGAGTGACAGCAACAAATAGGCTTATTACCTGAATGGAATAAAAAGGAAGCAAAAGAGGAGAGCTTGCTTCTGTTTCTTATGTGGGATCTCCAGTCTACACCTTGTTCTTAGACATCATCTGTTTTCTGGTGCAGATTCTATAGCTTTCCAGTACAGACTCTGTATCCTTAGCCTCTTGATACATGCACACACACAGGACACTACAGGGAGTTCTAGGTCATCACCTGTATCCTTAGAACTTCAACACACAGAAGCCATCTTGCATTCTTCCACACCTGACTCTGCAGGGCGCCATGGTAAACTGAACTTGTAAATTCTCATATACGTTCACTTATTGTATTAAATGGGTTTCTCTAGTAAACATTAACTGATCTGATCTAAGTCCCTTGTCCAGCCTGTCTGGCCCTGCTCTTGTCCTCTGTTCACAGCCACTATGAACTAAGCAGTTCTGTCAGTCTCTTCTGCCATTATACTCTGCTTTGGAGCCAGGTGACTAAGGATTGAGTTCCCTCAAATCTAACTTAAAACTTTTTGCTTTAAATCATGAGTGTTAGGGCTGGGGATTTAGCTCAGTGTTTCCGGTGCCTGCCTTGCAAGCACAGGGTTTGATCCCTGATAAGCACATACAACAATGCCAGGTGTGGTGACTAACGCCCACCAACAATCAGTACCACAAACCACAGTGCTAGGTGTGGTGGCTCACCTGGGTAATCCAAGCACTCAGGAGGCAGAGGTGAGAGGATTGCTGCTGAGTTTGAGGCTGAGATCAGGACCAGCCTGAACTACAAAGGGAGACTCTGTATCAAAAATAAATTAATAAATAAAAATTTAAAAAATTAAAAATCATATTGAATATTGGGTTCAGGTTGGAAAACATCGATTGACACAGTCATCAAAAATTCAAAGAAATTCAAAACTCTTACAATCAAATAACAATAGAACCGGTGTATCCAAATTGGTGGAAATCAATGAAAGCTGTTATAAAAAAGAATTTTGATAGTCTCTATTGGAAAAATATCAGTTTTAAATAAATAATGTAATCTGTATCTCAACAAAAGCAAGGGAATCAAGCCCTAAATCAATAGAAGACAAATATTAAATATCAGAGCAGAAATTCATAAAATGTAGAGTAAAAGAATTTTTTTTGTTTATGTTTTTTTGGTTTTTTTTTTTTTGGTTTTTTTTGGTTTTTTTTAGATACGGTCTAATTTTGTAGTTCAAGCTGGCTCTGAACTTACAGTGTAAACCAAGGTAGACTCAAACTCATAGCAATTCTACTGCCTCTGCCTCCTGAGTGCTGGGATTATAGGGGTGAGAGCCACCACACCCAGCTTGAAAGAATAATCTGATGCAATAATGAATCAGAGTTGCTCTTTTAAAAGATCAACATTTATAAACATTTATAAACTTATAAAAAGAGAGCACCCAAATAAACAAAATAAAAAATGAAAAATAAAATTAAGAAGCAAAACTGAAATGAACAGGATTCCTAGAAACTACTTGGAAAATTTATATTTTATTAAATATGAGAGTCTTTTATATAGATATAGTATATTTATTATATGATATGTATTTATTATAATAGATATTTATAGATATTTATATTAATATACTATATATTTATATTATATAATATATACTTATATAATATATACTAATATGTATATATTTCTAGAAACCTGGGCAGTTAGTTAAATTCGAGGCATACACAGAAATCAATACAATATTGTTGAGCAAAGAAATAGGGAAGATTGAACCATCCAAACATAGATCAACAGATATCTTTGTTCACTCTTTCTTATATAAATAAGGGCTTACCTTTTTCTTTGCCGAGAAAATACTAAAAATCCACAGGAAAGGAAAAATTTATTTGTCTCACAATTTGTAGAGGTTTCTGTCTACCATTGGCCGACTGCCAGGCAGGGTGGCATGTTGGAAGATCAGTACAATGGATAAATAGTTCATGGCAGGCAGAAGACAGCCTAGTATTTGAAGTTGCTGCTGGCTGAATTCAGTCACATTTACAGTCAGAAACACAAATTAAAAGCACTGAAAGAAAATTTACTGGACTTATATTTTGTCCAGATTAATCATATGTAAAGTTGGTAGCAATGGAGATGAATGACATTAAGACAAAACAAAGAACACGACAAGAAGAATCAACAAGATATCATCTATAGAAGATTCAAAGGTCCAAAATTATAAAGATTTTATTTGGGAAGAGAACTTTTGGGCCTCCTGCTAGTTTACAGTCGTGTAACTTGTTTGCATATTTGTAGAGTTTCACAAAAGATTTTTGACCAGGACTTTTGAAAAATAGTGAACATTTTGATAAAAGGAAGTTGTTTTGTTTGTTTGTTTTGTTTTTTAAAATTTTCAGTAGTATGTACAATGGTCTTCATGTTAAGCAAAATTAGTAAATTGCCATTTTCTTTACATGGAGATTAAAATACATCTAGGAATTAGAAAACAACACATCTGGCTGATAGCATGAGTCAAATTAAACTTTTCTTCCTTTAAGTTGTCAGGACCAGGTGCTGCATCTAGGAGACGAAAAGATGACTGCTATGGATATGTTTGCCTAAGGGCACATAAAGTAGAACCTAATCTGTTCATATTACCTGTCATACTGATGGAAGCGTACAGTTTGCAATCACAACTATTCGTTATTCACCTACTAGTTTGTTGTGGTGCTTATTAAGACTTCCCCTGATCATTTATAAATATGCATGTCTATATGAGGAAATAGGTTAAATACCTGATGGAAGAGGATGGTTTGAAAAATTGATAGGGTGACCCGTAGTGGCAGGTTACTTCCCAGCTGTCGCTGAAGCCAGCTCCAGGCTTGGTGCTTCTCTCCCAACTTCAGTGGCTCTAGTTGCTCCAGTAGACTCTCTGGAGGAGTAGCTGGAACACATCCCTGATATGGCAGAGGTCCGGAAGTGACCCACAACAATTAGTAAGATTTCTTAGATCTTCGAACCATAATAATCTGAGGTTAACACAGTAAATTGTCTGGTCTTTCCCTGCTGTTAGGCCTGTATTGCTGTGGAGATGCGTCAGATGACAATCAAGGTGCTCATCTCCTGATGCTCCACCAAGCTGCTATCATGACAGCTGCACCTGTACAAAACTCCCCAGGATCCCTCCAGGTGATGTCTACCCTGAACATAGTGGACCTGGATATGAACTAAGTGATGGGATTGCATGGAGACAAATCAGTAAGAACAGAATAGGTGAATTTAGACAATTCAGACCAATCAATAGGTTTGAATTCAGGTCAATATATTCACAATAGCACAGATGGAACTTGGGCCCTTGTGCTTGCAAGGTAGGCATGATGCCACTAAACTAAATCCCTAGCCCTTCACAATCACTTTGACAGTATTAGCTCTACCTATCTAGGAAGAGGAGATATTTTTTCCATTTTCAATTGTATTTCTCAATTTCTTTTTCACAACACAATACTTCATGTTATAGAAGACTTTCATTTCCTGAAGTAAGGTTAATTCATAGTTGTTTTGATGTCCATATGCATATCCTTTTGTTCTCTCTCTTGTCTTAATGATCCAACTAAACTTCCATGTACTATTGTGAACATGAATGGCGTGGACTGATACTCAGAACAGAACAGGAACTTTTCAGAAACACCATAAATAGTTGGATACAAAGACTTTGGCAGAGCACCAACCAATGAAGATCGGTCATAGAGAATAGCAACCACCAAAGTGGTACATGTTGTTGTGGTAACTAACAGTAAAAAGCATGGACTGGCAGTTATTGAGAGTGGCAGAAACCAGAAACCAGAACTGCTGATCAACATCTGGGTAGTTGCTAAGTGTCATTCAGTAGTTTCAGAATCCAAAGCCTTTATCTTAAGGGTTGAAGGCCTGTGACACTCAAAGTCCGGAGCTGCTAACAGAGCTGCACTTTGCTGAATCATCTATACGCACTGAGCCAAAGATCCTTAAACTAATATAATCTTCTAGTACTAAGTTAACAGAGGTATGGATTTCAACATGTGAATCTGGTTTGGACATAACTATTCTGACCCCGCAGTAGGAAGAGAGAATCAAGGGGCGTAAGAATGATGTAGCCATGTCTTTTCCTAGCCAGCATATACTGTGATTTCCAAAATGGTACCATGTTTGTTGTTGTTGTTGTTGTTGTTTTTTAATGGTACCATTTTTGTCTTGCCTATTGTAGGGTGTTCGCAGATACCAGTAAAAAGTATTCAAAGTCTCTGTCCTGAGCCATTTCACTTGTTTTTACTTCACTGTTCTTCCCCACAAGTGACTAGTCTCCTTGACTTCCAATCTGAGCTAGGTTCATGCAAAGAACCAAAACTTGTGCTGATTTCCAAAACAACAGAAGGTGGAAAACTTACTGCTTCAACCCTATTGTGTGGCAAAGAGCAATTTTCCAGTTATTTTAAATTTTCAAACCACAGAAAACTGTATGGCTATCAACAATACCCAAACTGGAACAAGGTGCCTAGTTTAGATTTCTGTTTTTCTTGCTTTTTGTCTCAATAATACTGGACAAGGTCACTTAACTCTGTCAGCCTTGGATTAAAGTGTGGATGACAGTAATACTAGTATCTACCTCATGGAACTAAGTTTGAATTTGTAATATGTGATAGATTTATGATGACGATTTGTGCAAATGAAACATTATCACGGCAAACAATTTTACTATACACATAGGGTTTTATTTTATTATCTTCTATAGTCCTTCATCTTAAACCTGTGAAAAAAATTATTAGTTTATTATAAAATTCTGTTAAAAGGCCACCTGTACTTGAGAATGCTTCTTCTTCTGCTGCCCCTTATTGTTTTGGGATACACAATCCTTAAAGACATTAAAGAAAATAAATAGCTGAAATTAAAGCTGAATCAAAGGTTATATTACAAAGCCTCCTTAAAAATCTGGGTGTCACCTTAATTGCCTTCTTTGTTAATTTCTCCTTATATCACGTTTTCTTTTTCTTTCTTTTATTTTTATTTATTTATTATTTTTTTTTTTGAGACAGGGTCTCACTTTGTAGTTCAGGCTGATCCTGAGCTCAGCTTCAAACTCACATCACAGCAATCCTCCTGCCTCTGCCTCCCAAGTTTGGAGATTACAGGCGTGAGCCACCACGCCTGGCACTGTGGTATGTGGTACTGCTTGCTCTTGGGCATGTGTCTCCATGCCCAGTATTGCATGTGGTTTACCAGGGATCAAACCCGGGCCCCTGTGCTTGCAAGACAGGCACCGGAACCACTGAGCCAAATCCCTGACCCCCATATACCATGTTTTCTTTGCATCAAAAAGTTGAGAGATGAGAATCCCCACCAAATGTACAGGGTGAAAAGAGCTAAAAGAACTTAACTTCCTTGCTCTCCCTATTTGCACTTAAATCAGTCTGAGGTATTACCTCCTTGGGATTCACTCACGTGTTTATCACTCCTCAGTTACTGCAGTGAGGACAATGAAAGGGGAAGAGCTCACTTCTCCACTTGTCTGAAGGCCTGTTTCTTCAACCAGGATGAACCAACATATTTAATCGATGTTTGAATCATTAAATATCTGTTAAAGGCTCTCATTCAAAAATAGGCCATAGTTCATAAAAAACACAGTTAATTAGAAAGTTGAAACAGAAGAAACTAAGCTCAGTTATTTATTGGCTTGAATTATCAGTGAAAGCGACGACATTCTACAAAAACAAGTGTAAGTCCATCTAGGCTAATGGAATCAGCAGTGTGCTTGATTCAGTGTGTGTGACTGAACCTTACAATGTATTGGATAAAGTGTAGCCACTGGTCTCTGAAGTTCTATGAAGATACAGATAACTGTGAGTTAAGAGCAGTACGTGTGCCAAAATATACAATATGGCACTGTTTAGATGTCACTTTATTAAATTTGCTCTTTCACACTCAGGAAAAATAAATATATAATTCTAGTACATGTCAGCAAGTAGTAGAAATGAAGTGTTCCTTTCAGAATTCTTATATTCTGGCCTACTAGCGAAGTTTGAAGTGTAGAAAATGTTATTGGGAAAGTAAACAGAATATTAAAGGTTTTTGGGGTGATGGAGATAATAAGGATATTTAAATCATCAAAAAGACCACCAATATTAATGATTACTAATATTGTCACACATTTTTATGAATTACTATTATCTTATCTTCTAAACACCTAAGGTCTTGGTCTATCTTTTGTCTAATATTCCCAATGTAGATCCAAGCAGATTGCTTGATATT
Source organism: Petromus typicus (assembly GCA_004026965.1). Lineage (NCBI taxonomy): Eukaryota > Metazoa > Chordata > Mammalia > Rodentia > Petromuridae > Petromus > Petromus typicus. The sequence continues at coordinate 11,800 of PVIR01018244.1, read as the reverse complement.
TTGTTTATGATCCTCTCAGCAAACCTTACGGGTCTTTTGCTTTGGATTTGGTGGAAATATAACAAAATTTTGATCTAGTATTGATTTTCTCATTCTCGCATATTTACCTGGACTATAAAATGATTACCCCTTCCTGTTGTCGTGCACACAAACACACGAGTGTATGCACACAAACAGACATACACACTCAAATTCTGTCATTTCTGCACAATTAAAAACTAAATCTGTTTATCACACGCCTTTCTGAACTATCCTCTCTGTTGCCTCTAAGAGCAGAAGAAATGATAAGTTCCCTATGTCTCATCACTTGACTATGGCTGTCAAAATATTGTTTTCGAACTTCTAGGCATGCTGTTTTGAAGTCTTTCTGAGTCCCAGCTGAGGCCTTTGTGTAATCCCTGTTATGGCTGTGCCTTTTTTCTTCACTCTCTGGGAGAGAAGGAGAGTGTAGGTTCGCGCCAGAGAGCTAAGCAAGAACTTCAATAACTCCCACAGAAGAAGCCTGTAGGGAGTTTGTATTTTTGGCCACGGATCCAGGGCTTTCATTTTAAGTTTCAGGGTGCGTCATGCAGCTGAGCGGTGATTGAATGGGGGCGCTGGAGGCTTTAGAGATCAAGCTGTGACATTTTTCCGAGCCCAAAGGCTGTTCCCAGTTATTACCGCACAGTCCTTGCTGACTGCTACTTCGGGGAAGCACGGGAGGAAGGGGGCTGTGCTTCCGAGTGTGGGTGGTCGAATAAACTCTTTTAGCAACAGCAGTTGGTCTATTTAGCCTGAAAAGGAGACCTCCAGCAGCCCCCAAAGTGCTAAAAAAATTACAATCAATTTTAAAAATATATATTATATTACATAAAAGACTGCAAGAGTGAGTGCTGAGCATTGCTTCACAGCGTTACCAGCTGCGAAATAAGGCCGTCACGTGCAGCCGAGCGGGATTTGTCCTGCAACCAGGAGAATTTCTAGCTCCCCCACCACTTTATTTTTCTCTCGGGGGGTTGGGGGGGAAGGAAAAAAGTGTGAGGTAAACGAAAAATAGCAGCGGAAAGGGAAAAAAAGAAAGAAAGAAAGGAACGCACACACAAGCTTTGAGAAAATTTACTGACTAGAACCACCAAAGTAGCAGTCTTGTTGGTTATTACATGGCTGGTTGTCCGATGTGTATATATATATATATATATATATATATATATATATATATATATTTTACCCAAAGGGACTGTTCAGCTTCACATAGAAGGTGTGCATTTAGATTAAGGACCAAATTTGATCTGCAAATTCATTTGGGAAATCAGTTGTCAGTACTTTCCTTTAATAATTGTGGTAACTAGGTTTTAAAATATGGTCTCAAAGTTTCAAAAGTCGTATATTATGCCATTCTACTGAAGTCTACATTATTTTAAGAAATACTTGACCCCTAGTTATATTTAATTAATGTATGATAGGCACTTCAACCATCATTTTAAATTAAAGGATTGGATTTTTTATCCATACAACCAGATATTCAAGGGATGCGAGAATTTGCAGGTGGCATTTAAGGGTAGATCATCCTAACCCCAGACACAGAATAAAATACCTTCCTTACTTTGTGGTTCCAGTCAGACTACATGTCAAGGATAGTGTGTAAAGTATATAACATTTCTAACACAATTGTTATGAAAAAGTCTCACATCATGGGGAACATAGATACATATTCAGCCTCAAAGAATTTTAACAATAGGATATAGTCAACTATGTTCTAAAAATCTTAAATAGAAAATTCCAGAAATAAACAATATATAAATTTTGAATTCCCATCATTCTGAGTAATGATTTATTTCATGCTACTCTGTCCTTCCTGGGTCAGAAATCATTTCATTTTCCAATATGTCCACTCTGTACTTGCCGTGTGCCTATCAAGAGCCATCCTGACAGTCAGGTTAACTCTCATGAGTTCGCTGTCCTTGGATACAGAATTCAGTGCCACTCATGGTAACAGAGAATTCAGTGCTCTGCATAAAGGGAGACTATTATACTGAAATGGAATTATATCATAATGTCTCCCAAAATCACATTGTTTTTAGAACCCAGAAAGGATGCACATAGTTACAAACTCACATAAAATAAATGATATAATTGGACAATGGTAGTTACAAGATTATCCTGCAGTGACCCCTGCATTTATTCAAGCCCTCCCCATTCTCCAGTAGTGTTTTGGGCATAGTCTCCATTTCCATTACACTTCCAAATGTTCATATAGCTCCAGCTTTAGCACTTGGATTCCTTACTTTTCAGCTGTTGATCCATAGCATTGTCTCCTGCTACTACGTTCTTCACTCCTTTTGTCATGAGGTCCTGAGCTCTTAGCTTTGAGTGAGTTAAAGACATCTATAGCTGGCCTTCATATTGTTCTTAATTACTCTTGCAGGCCTCCATAGTAAACTGTACACTCACATTTTGAAAAATTTTTCTTTTCCTGATTCTGATCCTAGGATTCAAGGATCTAATTCCTTGTAATTTACTTCCATACAAAATGTATATAATTCACCCTCCACTTGACAGTTTTTGTGTATTGAATGCTACCTCTCTTATTCTGACTATTCTTGAGGAAAATCAGCTCTAATACTTCCAACTATAATTTCCTTGAATTTCTCTTACAATGGGTAAAATTAAGTCTTTTAAAATTAGAATCCCAAATTGAAAAGTATAGATTAACTATTTTATATTATTTTAAATTATTATTTTATAATTTAAATTATTATTTATATTATTAAATTATTTATATTATTTTAAATTTATATTATTTTAAATTATTTTATATCTACATTCTCTTCTTCAATATACTGACAATGTTTCTAATATCATACAAAATTATAAACGTGACCTATTTACATTACATATTTTCAGTCAAGATTTATAAATATTTGTTAAACATACATGTGTTGGCAATGCATTTAAATGCATAAGACCTAACCCTTTAAAGACTTTAGAACCATAAGCTCCAAGAGGAAAGGACGGTGCTTGGAATGTTCTCTGTTTAACATTGAGCCCAGCTGTGATGCTGGACAGATCAAGTCTATGATGTTTTGTGAATCAGTGAGTGTCTATTGAAAAAAAAACAAAAGAAGCATAAACAATGAATGTGATACACTGTAACAAACATCAATCTAATATCTCCCAAATCAATTGCCACTAGCCCAGTTAGGGAGTCTACACCTCACTGCTAGGATTTTGCTGTAACTTTCTTTTACTTTCTCTGAACACTTCTAGTATATTACATTTAATCCACAAGGCTCACTAGGAAGTAAAACACCAGCTGAATGCAAGATTTATTGTGTCAAAAGCACTTTTATAAACTGAACTCTTGATAATCAGATTTAGGTCACTTGTTAGAAATTTTTATAGAAATGAATTTTAAAACATTATCTGACTATTAGGTTCTTATAACCCAACCAGTGAAGGTTGTTCAGGAGCAAACCAGTAAAGAGAGATTTTACATTTATAATGATGGGTGTTACTGAATTTAAAAACGAATGCTGATCATTTTGAATCAGAAGCCAAAGAAGATGAGCTCAGGAAGAAGTCATAAGTAGTTTTTAAATACCTGATAGTCACATGAGGGTCCTTCATGCTTAAAGTACTGCATGAAAGGATGAGGGAATATACATGATCTGCTCTCTTCTGGTTGAAACCTTCTTTTCTTTCTTTCTTTTTTTTTTTTTTTTTTTTGAGACAGGGTCTCGCTGTGTATTCAGGCTGGTTTTGAGCTCAGCCTCAAACTCACATCACAGCAATCCACCTGTCTCTGCCTCCCGAGTGCTGGGATTACAGGTATAAGCCACAACGCCTGGCACTGTGGTATGTGGTACTGGTTGCTGCTGGGCATGAGTCTCCATGCCCAGTATTGCATGTGTTTACTGAGGATCGAACTTAGGCCCTTGTGCTTGCAGGTCAGGTGCTGGAACCACTGAGCTAAATCCCCAGCCCTGGTTGAAACCTTCTTGACATCTACGTGCTTGTGAATTTGATTTATATATTGTTTAAATTCAAAAATTTTATTTCAGGTTAATTCCAAAAGAGTCTTCATAAGTCTCCTGATAAATCTGGTCCTTTTGGGGTAAAGCAGAGCAATATTTACTTTTATTTTTTGGCAGTAGGACACATCCAGTGGGACACATTCCTAATAAATTTTTATTATAAAATCCTGCTCTGCAAGTTTTATTTTAAAAATGGCCTTTGATATTTTTATGCCAATAGTACACATTTTTCCTATCTAAATTAATAATTAATAAACATATTTATAGCAATATTAAATCTGAATAATTGTATAATTTTGGAATATAACAACACATATGTGTGTGTGTATATATATATATATATATATATAATATATATATATATATATATTTCAAAAATTTTGCTTGGTTTATATTATACTCTGCCTAAGTTTTGAAGCAGCCTTTTGAAAATGCATTTTAGTTTGAAAATAGTCCTATTGTTTCAAATTACCTTAAAAGAAATTTATTTAACATGTAACTACTTAGAAATATCACAAAAATGAATTTATTTTGTAATTGAGTGGTTTTGTTAAGTGGTTGACCCCTTTCTTCAATAGAAATAATATATAAGATCTAATTTAAATGGGATTAGTAATAATAAAAATGATGAACATTATAAATTTCCTGTGGTTGAATCAGGATGGAGCTGGACAGAGAATAACTATCTATCCAGGGATCAAGTTTACATTCTTTCCATAGTTGTGAAACAGATCTAACAATGTTCCTATAGAAGACTTCAGTTACATACCAAGCATGAACCAAGAAAAGACTGCTTCAATATTTACAGTCTGTGGGCTTGTTAACTGTTCTTTGTGTCTTCTTGACTTTGAGATTTCATGGGTCATTCAGGTGAAAGTGACCTCTCCACTGATCAGTGTCAGAACACCTAGCCAGTATTTTGGTGGCATTCTCCAAAGTCACCACACGATTCGATGACAGCTATTTTATTGTGTTGACCCCTCAACACACAGAGAATAGACCCATTCAGATGTCAAGTGCCTGTTGACAAAGGCCAGCTTAGTTATGAGTGGTTGGTACTTTAAACTGCTTTAAACAGATTTATCCCTCCATTAGATGTGAATGGTCAAGTATTTTTGAATGTGTACTATAAAAACAGCTCGTCTAATAAAATTATAATTCCTCAAAATTTATTGTTTCATTGTTGGCCTAAGTAGATGATATTTTTCATCAAATACAAATAGAATAATATTTTTCAGTTTCCTATGATTGTATAATATAAGGTGAAATTATTTAAGCAATAACCATATTAGACAAGTAGTCCAGTACCTTTCAGAGCTTTATTTTAAGAAATATTTATTGTTATTTTATAGTAAATTCATTAGATAACTCCCTAGAAGTATTTGATTGTATTACTTTATTTTTATTATAGTCAAAAGGAATTCTCAGTAGATTATGATAAGAAGTATATAAATTAATTTCCCATGATGAATGTTATCATTGTATACTCAAAACATACTCTAATAAAAACATAAAATTTTTAAATAAATTTAATTAGATAAAACATGAAGTAATTTTTTTCAGTTTGGGAATGATTTCAGTGTATTCCTGATAAAAGAAAGAATAATGTATAAACTAGAAAATTCCCAGAATCTCTGATATCCATTTTCTCAACTATTTTACTTATGTTAATCTGTGATATACTTATCAATAATCAATATAAGTTACTTTGCAATTGGAATTTTCTAAATTTATACAATGATTATGCTGATTAATACTGTCTTAATAATAATGCATTTTCTTTAACATTTAGATTTTGGTGATTATTTTCTGTTATTTTTTAGTGATTATTTTCTGTTTAGTAATTATTTTTTTAAATCAGTTTCAAGTAATTTTTCTTACTATATTACTGCTAATCATTTCACATCTCATCTGAAAATTAAATTTTATAGTAAAATTATTTTCCTTGTGACTTTTTTTTTTTTTTTTTTTTTTGAGATAGGGTCTCGCTTTGTGGTTTAGGCTGGCCCTGAGCTCAGAATCAAACTCACATCGCAGCAATCCTCCTGCCTCTGCCTCCCAAGTGCTGGGATTACAGGTGTGAGCCACCATGCTCGGCACTGTGGTATGTTGTACTGATTGCTGCTGGGTGTGAGTCTCCACGCCCAATATGATATGTGGTTACCGGGGATGGAACCCGGGTCCTTGTGCCTGCAAGACAGGCGCCGGAACCACTGAGCTATATCCCCAGCCCCCTTGTCACATTTTAAAGGAAAATTTGTAATAACAGATCTTGTGATGCCCCATCTTTCTCATAAACACATTTTTCACTGTTTGGAAAATATTTGATCTTGTTTCTAGTTTTAGTTTAATGTTACACGAGACCTAAAGAATTATCACTGTTCTTTGTATTTAAGAATTTTCATCAAATTTCTAAGCTTTACACACATGAGATATTACCATATATTAGATGAAAATCATTTATTGAATTGTCATGACTTCCTTTGCTTACATTACATCTTATACTAATATGTCAGAACAAAACAGTGACACTTAAGGGGAGTGAAATTCACTAAAAGGTAAGGCACAGTCAACTGACCAGCAAATGGAACATATGCCACCATGTCATTTATGCAGCCACTCCAAGTTACAATTTTATTTCTACCACTAACTAGGTAGCTCTGTTACTTTAGACAAATTTATTCAACTCTTTGTTAGTAAGATAAGGAGCAATATGATTAAGATTGGTATTTAATTGCTATTTATACACTTTTTGTATTTGTATTTTACCATATAATTGCTTTAAAATATTACTTAAATTAGTCTTTCAATTTGTTGCCTATTACCAAAAGTCACTCAAAAGGAAATTTTGCATTTTTGGAAAAATGTTTAAATTCAAACTGTTTTAAAGTTAATCTAGTCAGTCACTGAATAGTAGGAAGGGGGTTGGATTTAGATGTTTTCTACAGGAGAAAATAAGATAAAATTAGAAGATATTTTAACAGTAGAACCCAAGATAACTTAGCTACATCATAAAATGATTAAGAAAGTAGGAGACTTTCATAAGGAGTCAGAGAGTAGACACTTGTGGCTTGTAGTCCCTGAGGTCGAAGGGTCCAGGACACCATTCTGCCCTTCTAGTGAGAAAATAACATTAACCATGGGTAAATGAGTGAGGCTCTGTTTTCTGAACACTATACCTGAAGTAAATATGTGCTGCAACTAAAAAAGAATCAAGTTTAATAAATTCAAAAATATGAAAAGACAGGAAAGGGAAACTAAAGGGAAGGAGGTGGAAAAGGGATTAAAACGAAGGACATGTGCTGTATTAGATGCGTGTACCAAGTACTCAACCAGACTCTAAAATGTGTGTATTGCAAAAAGGTTCCAATAAAGTTTTAAAAATTAATCCAGAACATCAAAATACAACTTTATTTATAAGATAACAAAGTTCTATTTGGCCCTGCAGGTAACCTTTCTTTCATGACAATATTTTGAATGACACTAGGCTGCTTCGGCATTAGAAGATGGAAGTCAAGCAGATAATCATAAAAGAAAAAGACTCATAAAAAACAGAAATAAAATAAATCAAAGTACATCTCATAAGAATGTACTAGACTCTTGAAAAAGTCAGATTTTGACACTAAGGATAATATTAGCTTAAATCTTATAAGATTGTGAAAAAAAATTGATAAAACTTTACAAAATGTCAATGGATATTATAATTATACCCTTAATTATACACATAATTCAGCAACTTTGAAATATCCAAATGATTAGATATCATGTTACCAGTTTGTATGTACATAATTTTCAAGTACCTTGTAAAAATGTAAAAGGTCTATTAGTCTGACCACTTAGTTCCTTCAATTTTATTACTACTTTCTGCATTTCTTTGTAGCATATTCATTTATATGTAATTTATCTCCGATGCCTCATTGACATCATTTCACTACTATTTTACATACCGATGTCATAACTTTAACTTAAAATATGTTCATCCAATCAGGAATCCTACCACATGCAATTCATTCTATTCCATCTCCCTGTTTCATTTGAAATTAGCCTCATGATCAGTGTAACAAATATTCCATCCAGCGTCAAGGACTAAAAGAATGTCCATGAAAATAGTCTAGCTCCATTAGAGGTAATGAGTAAATGTTTTGGGATCCTATGGTGTTCCTTTCTAGGAATATAACTGAAGCGATGATGACCTTCCTATTTATTATCTTCCTGAGTACATTTTCAAAGTAGAGCTAATCCTCACATTAATGGAAAAATGTTCACATATCAGATGAAAACAAGCCAAGGAAGACATTTTATTCTTTAGAGGAGAGGAAAATATATGAAGTCCAATTTTATTCCTTAAACTACATGTTTTCTATGACATTATTACAATTATTAGGCAATACAAGCACTCAGAGAAGGTCATCAGTGCTGATGGAAGATTTTGTCACAAAAATAACTCCTGCTTAATGCAGGTTGTATGTAATGTTCTTCTAGAAAGAAAGAAAGAATGAAAGAAAGAAAGAAAGACAGGCTGGCCTGGCAAGATCCTTTTAGCACACTCCTTACTGTTATTCAGTGCCTCATAGGATAAAGCTGATCAAGAGTGACAGCATTTGTTTCATCTTTCACTTGTTATAGTTTTTAACATTTTTTAGTTCCACTAACCAGTATGTGTTCCTCTCTCTACTCTGATTTTTGAACAGTATTTATGACTTGCTCCATAAAAACCCTTACCTTCTAGTGTTACTTGTATTTACTGTTCTGTGCTCTGATTTTAGGGCATGGATTTGGCAATACAGAAAGAAAAAGATTGTGTGATCAACATGAAGTTAATTGCCTTAAAATGGTGTAAGTTTCTTTACTCACTGCAGAACTAGCACTATTTCAGGTATGTACGGAGGAAGGGACACCTCTGAAAATAGTGTACAGTTTAGTTACAACATATCCCTTAATAAATTATATCCTTAAAATCTGGCCCTTGCCATTATATAGAGAAGCACATATTTTTGACATGCACAAAGAATGTTGAGTTGAATTTGGGAGCTAGAAATAATAAGTTAATTACTGAAAGTGATGTTTGAACACATTAGAAACAGACCTCGATCCACCTAACAGTATATTGCCTTTTCTTCAATACATGTACAAAGAATCATTTTTATATTGGTTCTCTGTAAACATACAGCCATTGTAATATTCAAATTATTTTATTTTTCCCTCTGACCTTAATGCTGCATTATAAGATCCTCATCTGTGTGACCCTTATCAACCCTCCTGTCAGCAACAGACTTGTCACAGAATTCTCCAAAGCTGATCTCTTTTCTCTAAGGAGGCAGCTGTTCACTTCTTACTGTCTTTTGCCCCAAGCACTGACAACTAGAAAACTTGCTTCTAATGTGGTTACAAATCTTGATCCAGCTGGTGACTTTTCAACAATGAAGGTTACTATGAGCCCCATGGTAGTACTTACAACTGAAACCTTGCTCTGCAGTACATTCAGCTCCATCTGGCAGCCCTTTCGCCCTTAGTCTGACCAGCTCTGGCCATGAAGTGTAAGCCTGTGGTGAAGGGTAATGCATGTGTGTCCCTGGGTAAATTTATCATTTTGACCCAATCTCCAACTTGTGTCCTATATATCAACCTAGCAAATAAAAACAATTTAACTTAACTCATTATTTTTAAGAATTGTTACCTATTCTGAGCTACTTATATGCAGTTTAATGTATAAATGTACAATTTATTTTAAGCTGTACTGTACCCTTTCATGTGAAACATGCACAGCCATTTATCAAATTCTAATTATCTTTATTACACTTTAAATAATATGTTTGTGATAACATTTATCATGAATTATTAAACTGCAAGAAAATTAATGAGAACTGAAACATAATTAGTACAAATAAAGTTTTAACCTTTTTGCAACAGATGTTTGTCTTTCATAAAATATGGTGAGCTTGAAAAATACAGCTTCTAAATTATTAAATTTAATTTAGGAAAATAATAAACAAGAGCGTAAAGCTACAGCATATGTTAAATGGACTGAATGGTGAGATGCCTTTTTCATATAAATGTATTAAACTTGAAATAAAATTTAATTTAATATTAAAGTAATGCACATAAATTTACATCATATATATGAATAATGTTTTTATTTATAGGAAAGAATTTTTTGTATCTGAAATGGCATTAAAGCCTCATTATTACTATAAATTCTTTTGGATGATTTCTATGTGTCAATCATCTTCTACACAAAACACTCCAGAATCCATTGCCGTATATACGTAGAGATACTATATTAGTTTCATTTTTATTTCAAGGTGCAATAATTGAAGCAATGAATAAAAATAAGTTCTCACTTGAGGCATTAGAAGAAAAACAAATGAATTGAAATGTTCACCTATGTAAATATTGGACATACAGAAAAACAGTGGATGAATGGAAGAAATAGCTTTTTAAAGGTGATGCTGTTATAGACTAGGTTCCCCCAAAACAGTGTAATTCTTATCATTATTAGAAGTTACCTATGTGTATTTTTATTCCTTTCATGTTCCTATTGCAAGAAATTGTATATGTCCCACTGCAGGTGCAGAGGACAGAGCGCAACATGTGCTCAGACGGGCGTCTCGTGCAGCATAAGCAGTTTAAACACTTCAGTAGTTCTTCGACACAGCATGAACTGAGCAAGCAATTCATCCTACTGCTTGGAAAATATTAAGGAATATGTCACAGCTAAGCTCATTTGGCCACTGAAAAATTAGCAATAGATTATGAAACTGTGTGCTGCAGGAAATTAATAAAGACAACTGCCTGAAGGTACTTTCTATTATGAAAGATATTGGCTAAGGTACTCTTTGCTAATGGATCATCTGTAAGGCTTTTTCCCCTGACGAAGCTAAAACTGACATTATTTGCTGTTTAGTAAACAATTTCATTTTTTCTGTCTAATGTTGGATAGTGTCCTAGACAATTTTGTTGTTTTGACTCATATCTGAATTATTGATTTTTTTGGAGGAAACATTCATGTTCTAGTTTTTCAGTACACAGTACCTTATGACTTTCTATATCCACTATGTTTGATCGGAAATAAAAGCAAAAAAAGATGATATTTATTTTCTTTTCCAGTTAAAAACTGTTAATTCCCAATTTAAAGGAAGAAACCATTAAATAATTTTCTATCAGATTTTGTGAGATGATTGTATAATGAATGTAGACATATTTATAAAGCATTATTTAATATTATCTTTTCATATCATAGGTCATGTTTTTAATTTACTAATAAGATTTTCTTGAAAATATCAAAATCAAATTTTCTCCTTTAAAATTTTATTATAATCCTATTGCTTCTAAAGATATCTTGAACATTCAACATATGTATTAACTTCTAATTAATTGACATTTACTTTTAATGCATGGTATGAAGTTAATATCAGAGGACAAATTAATGCAAAACTTAATACTTTGGTTGTTAATATATGAAATAGAAAGTGGCACAATGTCACTCTCAAATATTCTTCTGAAAGCAGTCTTTTAAAATATTCATGTTTTAAGCTATGTTCTTTTCCCTTATCCCAGTCAATTTTTTTCCTTAGCTATATTTGAAAGATAACAAAGGACAAGAGTTAACAATTATCAGGTACCAGCAGTTGCCAAATTCTTCTGGAGCTGCCCTGAAAGGACAAGAATGGTGACACTCTGTGGACTTTCAGCTAGGAAGCTTTGAACTGATCATTTGTAAAATAATGATAGCAATCTTCAAATACGCCCCCTTTTTATGTTTCATGAGCAAATAAAATTCATTTATG
>PVIR01018243.1:0-33659 GCA_004026965.1 Petromus typicus | reverse complement strand
GTACGCTAAAGATTTAATTAAAATCACAGACTCACTTCCTAAAGAAAATGGACATACATTTATTTCAAAAATTCATAGACTACTAAACTAGATATAAAGACTCAAATATCTTCTAACTTAGGGGATTTTAAGCCATAAAAGTCCTACTCTATGAATCTCAGATAAATATTTTAAATATAGATTATGATTAAAAGAATGCTAGCTTATTGAAATAACTCAGATTAGATCAGTGAGTTTTTTATTTTTTTACTGTTTTGAGACATGGTCTTGCTATGTAGTTCAGGCTGGCCTTGAACTTACAGGGATCTTTCTGTCTCAGTCTCCTGAGGACTGAGATTACAAGTACATAGCTCCACACCTGGTTTTCATTTTTTAGACTCAGGAGCTCATCTCATTCATCAAAAGCACTAAGAAATCAAAAGAGTACAGTATTTATGTGAATATTTATTATTACTTGTCATATTAAAATCAAAGTAAAATTTAAGGGCCGGGGATTTAGCTCAGTAGTTCAGCACCTGCCTTGAAAGCAAAGCACAAGGTCCTGGGTTTGATCCCCAGTAACCACATACAACAATACCAGGTGTGGTGACTCCTGCCCACCAGCAATCAGTACTACGCACCACAGTGTTCAGTGCGGTAGCTCGTACCTGTAACTACAACTCACAGACAGGATTACTGAGTTCAGAACCAGCCTGAACTATAAAGTGACATCCTGTCTGAAAAAAACCCAAAAACATATAAAATTTAAATATTTATTCATAAGTAGTAAAATCATTAATGCAAGCAATGCTTTAAATTAAAAATATACTTTTAAAAAATTAGTGAGAGGAGGGCTGGGGATTTAGCTCAGTGGCTCCAGGGTCTGCCTGGCAACCGCAAGGTCCTGAGTTTGATCCCTGGTTCCACATACCACAATGCTGGGGTTGGTGACTCATGCCTACAATCCCAGCACTTGGCAAGCAGAGGTAGGAGGATTGCTGTGAGTTTAAGGCTCACCTCGGCTACATAGTGAGCTCAGGGCCAGCCTGAACTACAAAGCGAGACAGAGTCTCAAAAAAAAAAAAAAAAAAAAAAAAAAAAAAAAAAAAAAAAAAAAAAAAAAAAACAAAAAAAAAAACCAGAGATACATAAATGGCCAACACAGGCATGCAAAAATGCTCCATATCACTACACATTAGAGAAATGTAAATCAAAATCACAATGAGAAACCTCTTCACACGGGAATGGGGTGGCAACAACAGGGTTTTCGAAAAGTAAGTTTTGGCAATGATGTGGAGACACTGGAACCTACATCCACTGCAGGCAGGAAAACAGCGATCCCTCATGTAAACAAAGAATGACCATATGACCCATCAATTCCACTCCCAGGTATATGTTTTTTATATTTTTACTCTATCTTTTTAATTCTCATTTACCAAACTATTTCCTCTTGTGTTTTTATTCCTGTGAATGGTCTCACCAGCACTCAGTCAAAAATCAAGGACTCTTCTTTGATCCCAATTTCAACCTCACTCTCCTGGGATCTGGCAATACCATCATTCCCAACCTGACCAGAACTCTTCCCACAGTTCAGCCCTGACCGTCCATCATACTGCTTAAAACTCAGCCATAGAATATTATTGCTTTCCCCGTCAAATAATGACCTACAGCACTCTCGGCTCTGTGTTAACCTTGGCACTCTGCATGTCCCAGTCACATCTGTGACCGTGCATTTCCATGTGTGTGCATCTGTGGGTTTCCTGCATGTACATGTGCAGTATTGGGGGCTGAACCCAGGAATTTGTAATGACCTGTATCCTTTGCCTGCTAAGGTTTTTAAAATTTCATTTTGAGGCTAGGTCTCATTGTTCCTATCATTAAGTACCCGGGCCACGCGCACCCCACTGCCTTCCTGCTGGTGCGAGCTGCAGGTCCTGGCTGCGGGTGGAGGCTTGGTGGGCCTCTCCTGCCTCTTTGCACCGAACCACGGAGCTCCGAGTTTCCAGGAGCACCGCAGGCACAGGGCCTACACGCGTGGGGTTCAGCAGTCCCCTCTGTCTGGCCATGTCAGACCCATCCAAGAATAGACACGGGCGAGTTCCTGCCGCTGCCGCCCCCAATAACTCGTCCCCTCCACAGGTCGCGCTGGCTCCGGGGGTCAGGCTGGCTGGGGGGAGGGGGGGACCTCGCCGGAAGCACGGTGAGGATCCACAAAGATCAGAGCTCGGCCTAATGGCTGAGCAGCCCACACCGCCCATGCCACCCACGCCGCGGGGAAGGCCACCCCAGGCTCGCTGCCCTCGCCTGCCGCCCACATCCACATCCACATCCACGCCGCTGTACCTCTCTGCACAGCCGTCGTCCAAGCCGCCACGAGCCGGCTCTCCGTCTCAGGCTCCGGGCGAGGGGTGTACCGTGCGGCCGTGGAGCACGTCGGGTAACGGTCGCCGGCCACCCGCCCACCGCTGGACAAAGCGCACTCCTATTGGTCTGCGAGGACCAAGCGGCACTGTGATTGGCCTGGTGTGTAGAGTAAAAGGGCGGGAAGGAGGCAGCGGTTCCGATTGGGCGGGGCTTGGCCGGAGAACCATGGTGGGTGTGTCTGTCTTGCTTTGCAGCCGGCGTCGCCCAGCTGCCTGGCGGCTCTGCGAGGCTCGGTGCAGAGACGCTGTAGGCCAAAGCCCACGATATCCCCGCAGTCTGGAGGAGAAGGCAGGAAAGGTCACAAGTTCAAGCCCATCCCTGGGAGACAAAGCGACTTAGCTAGAGCTTGTCTCAAAACGGAAAAACTTTAAAAAGGGCTGAGATGCAGCTCAGGATGAAGGCCAACAGTCAGTACTACGAAGGAAGCAGAAGAAGGAAAGAAGAGAAAGGCAGAAGCCATGTTGCCCCTGAGGCCAGTGCTCCTGCTTCTAGACATTCAGTTCTCAGGGCCTGGGTGACATGGGCGGGCAGAGGCATTTATTGCCGTGACTGCAAAATAGGGGCGACCTTCAAACTCAGCAATCACAATAGTTTTTTGTTTTGTTTTGTTTTGTTTTGTAGATCTCACAATCTTGTGGTTGCAAGACAGGCAGTGGTGGTGCCACTGAGATAAATCCCTAGCCCAATAAGTAATATTTTAATGCAATTGTTAGAAAAGGTCAGAAGCTATGAAAAAAATCCAAGAGGGACAAAGAATCCAAATCAGTACTCTTTTGTTTTGTTTTTTTCTTCTCGCCTTGAAATGGCTCCATAGAACCACTGCTACTGACCCTGTATTTAAATTGGGGTTTTTCTTTATTGCGGATTCAGTTTTACACTCATTTTGATTTTTTAAAAAAGTGTTAAATATCAATACAAATACATGTCTGGATGCTTAGTACTCAGGAGAAAGACCTCTCCTCAAAAAACCACTTATTGTTCATGTTCACTTTTATTTTGGAAATATTTCATCACTTGCAAAAAATTCACTTGCTGCATTATCATCTGGAATCTGCTCCGTGGGGAAGACACCAGTGTTGCTTCTGGGGCTTTTTGACCTCTGTGGCCTAGATGTGGGTGAGGGGATCCTCACCGTGCTTCTGGCAAGACTCCCCCAGCCAGTGCGACCCCATATCTCAGTCCACAGGGCTGTTTGCCCAGGCTTTTCCCAACTCACTTTGATGGAAATGGGAGAGGTGACCAGGGACCCTTTGTCCATGTCCCTGGAAAAAGGTTTGCTGCTTTGGCACACATGGCCTTCGCCTGACTAGGGTCTCGTTGCTGGGGCTGCACTTACACAGCCTGTGACGACTAGAGAGTTGTGGCACTGGGGACTCTTCCCTGGTGGGGTTCGGAAGGCATTTGGGCTGCTTTCTGGGGTTCAGAGCCTCACGGATTGCTCGGGTTGCAGGGGACGCCTTGGCTAGTGGTCCAGGCGCCCAGCCCTCCCCAGACCACACCAGCACCTGGGCTGAGTCCTGGAGGTAGTGTGCTTGACAGGGGCTGGGCTGCCCTCCAGAGGCTCCCTTCTGGGGACCCCTGGCAGTGTCAGCGGATAGACTCACTAGGGTGGCATTCCTTCATGCCATTCTGACGATTTTTTAAACACAAGAATGTGTACAGGATTTAAATTATAAGCAACAGTTATGGAAATTAGATGCAAAAATCTACAAGTAAAATTTGAAGAATACTTCAGTGACATTGGCAAAGAGACCAGCTCTTCAGTTTATGTCAACTTTTTGAATCTCTGATGTTAATAATCTTGAATTGGCACAAGAGTTCATGAATTTGCTTACTATATTTGTTTTGTTTTTGGTTTATTTTTATTTTTTGGTATTCTGACTATGTAGCCCAGGCTGTCCTCAAACTCATGGTGATCCTCCTGTGTCAGCCTCTCACATGCTGAAATTACAGGCAAGTGCCACTGCACCTTACAATTTTGGATGTCATTTTGAAAATGATATGCTTTTGCTTTAGAGTCAAGTCAATTCTTCCAAAAAAGAGGAGTTTTTTTTTAATCAACATAGGTACCATTATTGAAGGAGAGTTATGTTTTTAGTATTTAGTTATTGGAAAACTGGTGGATGTATCTGGAACAACATAATATGTGAATAAATATTTTGAACCACAAACTTTATAAACTCTATACACAGGTTACCTATTCATGGTAAAAGCAGTATCCACATTGAAATGTGCTGGAATGTAAAGTATATTCTGTATCTGAAAATTTACTGTAATGTAAAATTTCTCATTAATTTTAAATGTTGACTACTTGATGAAATAGTTTCTTGGATATATTGAGTTAAATAAAATGTTGAAATGAATTCTACCTGCTAAGTTTTTTGAGACAGTGTCCACCACACTCTGCACTGTGGTATGTAGTACTGATTGAGGGTGGGCATGAGTCTCCATGCCCAGTATGGTTGTATGTGGATACCAGGGATCCAATGAGGGACCTCGTGCTTGCAAGGCAAGTGCCAGAACCACTGAGCTAAATCCCTAGCCCTATCTGCTAAGTTTTTAAGTGTAGCTATGTAGTAGTCAGAATATGCAAGGAAATAGATTTAGCACACGACACATCATTTACAGAATTATTTTATAATATTCGCTCAGAAGGTCAAATGCAGAAGAGTGAAGAGATTTGTCAGCACCCTAAAGACCCAAAGAATGCCGCCAAGGGCCTGGGGTCCAGGGTAGTGTCTCGCACAGCCTAGCTGAAGTCCTAGAGCCCACAGCGATGTCTCATGCAATTCCATGTCAAGGATCTGCCCCGGAAGGCCCAAGGACAGTGGTGGAAGCTAGAAAACCTGTGTGGGGTGAAGGGTCCCCACTACCAGGCTGAGAGGTCTGCACTGGAGCAGGGAAGCGACACTCAGGGTGAAGACCTGAGCTCCCCTGACCAACACAACAGCCATTCTGGTGACAGCGAGGCTCCGAGCTCCTCTGATAACAACCGAGAGTTCTCATCAGGAAAATCAGCCACGGGGAGCTTCTCCTGGAAAATCGGCAGCCCGTGATCCTCCCCTGCAGGTCTCTGTGCCGTGGGCAACAGTGCCCAGGTGGGTCTTCCCCACCCCCACGCTGGCTCGGTCCAGCTGGGTGTGACCACGAGTTACTCCACCACAGGGACCCAAAAAGATCTCATCAGATACATGGTTTTACCATATTTCTGTTGGGCAGTGCTGTTGCAGACACTCAGCCAGGCCAGGGCTTTCACTCTCAGGGTTCAGGACAAATGTCACCCTCTCTGTGGCACTCCCTCAACAAGACCACTGGAACAGCTATCTCCCCAACCTGTATAGGCCTGGCCCTGCACACGCCGGTTCATTCACTCCCCCTCTTCTGGTTCACATTTTTTTTTTAAGTTTTTTGAGACAGGGTCTCACTATATAGCTCAGGCTGGCCTTGAACTCACTGTGTAGCCCAGGCCAGCCTCAACTCTTTGTGATCCTCCTGCCTCAGTCTCCTAAGTGCTGGGATTACAGGTGTGCACCGCCATGGCTGGCCAGGGTCCCTTTTCTTCATAGTATTGTTTATTATCTGAAATCTTACTTGCTATGTAGAAGCTTACTGTCTGCTCTCTTCACTAGAATAGAACTGCTTGTTTATCTCTTATTGTTTTGTTTTTTGTTGAGACAAGGTTTTCTTACATAGCTCAGGTTGGCCTTAAGCTCGGTGCTCCTCCTCCCTCAGCCTCCCAAGTGCTGGGATTATAAAAGTGTTTCTACTCCAGGTGGAATAGGATTATTTTATCCTTAGTGCTTGATATTATTTAGTGAATTTGCATAAAACCTAGAGAGCCAATCTTTCAGAAAATTTCTGGTCATATTTTCTCCACTATTGGAAACTAAACCCAGGGCCTTTGTGCTGATCTACATCTGTAGGGGAAAAGGTAGCTGTTTACCAGTTACGCAGAACTCCTGAGTTTCCTTATCACCAGTTCACAGGATGTTCCCCAGACATCTTGCTAAGTTTTGAGTTACTGAATCTTGCAAACAGATCGGTAAACAAACACTGGGATACAATCAGGAAGAACTTCAAGGCCTGTCCCAGGAAATGCTCCAGCCCACCTCTTCTGTTTTTACCCCTATGCATTGCTACTTTGTATTTGCTCCATAATAAAGAGCTGTTGGAAGACAGCTCGGTGGTTCAGTCCTTTGAGGCTGTTCTCCCTGCTGGATGTCATCCCTGAGTGCCTCGTTTCCTTCTGCGACCCCGGACATACATCAGAATTACACCGACATACATCCCATTCATGATTCTGTTTTTTATGTTTAAAATTTTGAGACAGGCTCTAGCTAAATTGTTAAACTGCCCAGACTGGGCTAGAGCGTTAGGTCCTCCTGCTTCAGCCTCCCAGGGTGTTGGGATTACAAGTACTTGCAGTCATTCTTTTTTTTTAGACAGGGTCTCCCTTTGTAGTTCAGACTGGCCCTGAGCTCACTATGTAGCCCTGGCCAACCTCAAACTCGAGCAATCCTCCTGCTTCTGCCTCTTGAGTGCTGAGATTACAGCTGGGATTATAGCATGAGCCAAACGCTCTGCAATGTGTTGTTCAGTTACTGGAGATCAAACTCAGGACCTTGTGCTTGCCAGGCAGATGCTGGAACCTCTAAGCTAAATCCCTGCCCAGACTGTAAATTCTTAGCACAGAAACAAGTCAAATTATCTAACACTACTTGCACACTGGTGCACACCTGTAATCTCAGTGCTATGGCAGGCTGAGGCAGGAGGACCACAAGTTTGAGCCCAGCCTGGGAAACTTTGTGAGCTCGGATCTCAAAGTGGGGGAGGGGCTGGGGAGGAAGCTCAGTGGAAAGGCTCTGGGTCCAGCCCCAGTATAAAAAAGAAAACCGGGGGCGGAGATTTAGCTCAGTGGTTCAGGTCCCTGTCTTGCAAGCGCAAGGGCCGGGGGTTAGATCCCCGGTAACCACATACCATACTGGGTGGGAGACTCACGTCCAGCAGCAACCAGTACCACATAGCACAGTGCCGGGCGTGGTGGCTGATGCCTGTAACCCCAGCACTCGGGAGGCAGAGGCAGGAGGATTGCTGCGATGTGAGTTTGAGGCTGAGAGCTCAGGGCCAGCCTGAACCACAAAGTGAGACCTCTTCTCAAAAAAAAAAGAAAAGAAAACCTGTCAAAACACAACCCCCTACATTTGGTAAAGCTATGGTGCATGAGAAACTACTGCTCTTATAGCCACAAAGTTCCAGCCTCGAAACACCACTCCCCCAACCCCACGGCAAGGACAGGAGAGACCTCAGGCAGGAATCTCAGCACATCTTATCCTGAAGACGTGGCTTCCAAGCCAGCAGAACAGGGGTGCTGTCCTCAGAACAAGTCGCCGGCCTCCCCTCCTCTCCTGCAGCCTCCCTCCTCAAGCGGGGGGAGGGGGGCAGGGGGAGGCGGCAGGAAGTGCTGATGAGAGGGCCACACCCTTCCCAGTCTGTGTTCCTGTTGCCACGCAGCCATAAGGTCATGGAGGATAAACGCGGGGAGAGCCAGACCCGGTCGTGGTCAGGGCGACCTCATCCAGGACCGCTGCACCTGCTGAGTGTGCAGTGTCCTGGGGACCGAGAGGAGGCCAGAGGCTGCATGGGCAGAGGTGAGACGCAGGCAGGGGCACAGCAAGAGACAGGCAGTGTGGCCGGGCTAGGGCACAGCCCCTAACCCCGAGCCTTGCTCGGTCAGCTCAGCTTGGCCTGCCTGCACCCGCCCGCAGGGGAGCCCGGCAGCCTCATCCGGCTGGGCCGCTCAGTGACACACAGCAGATACCGGAACCGGCCTGAAGACTGGAACTGGCTGCTTCCACTCAGCTTCTCACCCGCGCCTTCCGCCGTGGCTCCCAGTCCCTCGAGAGTCAGCCGCCTGGAGAGGTGTGTGTTCATCTTTTGTTCAGTCCAGAAATCCTTGTCTGAGGAATAATACAATGTAGGAACAGTGACCTCTGCTTTACTTGTCAGGGTTTTAAGTGTAAACACGATGGAAAGTAGCCCTCTCAATACAATTCTGAACCGCACTGCAGTGATATCAACCACTTCTGATGTCTCCGGGGTGGGTCGTTGTTTCCTAAATGACACTTCATTTCATTTTTTTTGGACAGGGTCTCACTTTGTGGTTCGAGCTGGCCCAATGCTCAGCCTCCAACTCACATCACAGCAATACTCCTGCCTCTGCCTCTTGAGTGCTGGGATTACAGATATGAGCTAGCATGCCCGGCACTGTGGTATGTGGTACTGATTGCTTCTGGGTGTGAGTCTCCACCCCCAGTATGGTATGTGGTTACCGGGGGATCAAACCCGGGTCCTGGCACTTGCAAGACAGGCACCAGAACCACTGAGTTAAATCCCTGGCTGCCACTTCATTTCTTTTTTTTTTTTTTTTTTAGGTTTTTTGAGACAGGGTCTTGCTTTGTGGTTCAGGCTGGCCCTGAGCTCAGCCTCAAACTCACATCACAGCAATCCTCCTGCCTCTGCCTCTTGAGTGCTGGGATTACAGGTGTGAGCCACCATGACCAGCACTGCTGTATGTGGTACTGGTTGCTGCTGGGCGTGAGTCTCCACACCCAGTATTGTATGTGGTTACTGGGGATCAAACCCGGGTCCTTGCGCTTGCAAGACAGGCGCCGGAACCACTGAGCTAACTCCCCGCCTGCTACTTCATTTCTTAATAGAAAGTGACCTGTAGCGGACACTGGAGAGAGCCTGGGCTGGGTCTCCAGTGTCTCTCTCCTTCCCCCATCGCGCTGTTCATTTCTGAGAGGGTGCAGGACGCCAGCCTGAGCTGCCCGCGGTGCTGCTCAGGGTGCCCCTGGTGCTGAGCTGAGAACCAGGTCACAGGGAGGGAAGGAGCTGCAAATCCCCACTTGGCGCATCTGCGGGAAATGCTTTCCTCCGTGGGATGAGTCTGAAAACCACATTTGTGCTTCCTCGGGGTCAGGGAGTGGCGGGACAGTGACTGAATGTCTGTGAGGACCGGTGTGAGAAGGTGGCGGCGAGCCTAGGGGATGCGTGCCATAGCCAGATACCTGTTACCAGGGAAAGCTCTAAAAGCTTCACCACCACTGGGTCAGGCCGACACTTCCAGTGTCCCTGACTTGGAAAATGCCATCTCCCCAGACAGTAAAGCATGACTTTGCAGCCTTTGCTACCAGCTGTGAGGTTTCAGGCCAGTTCACCTCCCAGGCCTTGTGTTTTCTTACTTGGATTTATTTAGTAATACCATCGACCTCATCATTAAATGAATAGAGATAGGAAAAGCGTTAGAATACATGTCTGAGTGTCACATAGTGCTTGCTAGTAGCACTGTTTGCAAACAATGTGGGCATTTTTACCTATGTTCGTATTCTAGCCAGGTATGGAAGAGTGCACCTGCGATCCCAGCACTCAGGAGGCTGAAGCAGGAGGATTGCCACAGGCTTCAGGCTAGCCTGGGCTACACAGTGAACTTGAGGCCAGCCAGAACTATATAGGAGACTGTCTCAAAATAGCCAAGCAGAACAAAATGTTGGTATTCAGATGCAACTCTCCACTCTGGGGAGTTTCTACTCCTGTGTCTGCTGCCCACATCCCCACTCCAGCACTCCTGGGACCAGCACGGGGCACAGTGGAGGGACTCTGTCTTGCCTAACCGGCCGTGTTAGGAGCATGACATCAACAAGTAGTGAAACTACCTCGACTTTGCTGCCTGGCAATGGCGTTGTTGTCTCTTACCTCGGGCTCCTACCCCTTAAATCACTGTTACCCAGCACGCTGGTTCTGTGAGTGAAGAAGAAAAATAACTTGAACTAATATGCTTTAAAAAAAAAAAAAGATGACTTTAAATACCCAGAAACAACAAATATGTAATCAGTTAAAGATCTTTCTCACTAGGAAAAAATGAAAACCACGTTGTTCAAGTCTTTCACCACTTTTTTATTTTCCTAGAAGCACATTCTTTAAAAGAAGTTAACAACTTCAATTCCAAATACAAGGATTAAATAATGCAAATGAAAAGCTGTCAGTTTTCAGTGAAGCTATTGCCTAATTACCCTGGGAAAAGTACTGTTGTGACTGAACTGCTGCAAAACAACCTTTTAGAAAAGCTTCGTCTGCTGCCTGTTAAGAGTCGTCTTAAGGCCACTTTGTCGTCTGGACCATCCCCTTGTTTCCAGTGAGAGTTCTGCTTGGTAATGGCTTGTGGTTCCACAGTGTTTTGTGTATGAAAAGCGCAGACTAAGAGACTACGACGTGGCTCCAACAGTAGGTTCCGCCACGGGAGGTCCCAGCGCTGTGCTGTTTCCCTTGACCTTGGCCAAGACGGATAGGCCGCGCCTCACCTGAGTCCCGCCTTCGATCGCCACGCCGTGGCGCCGGGAGGGGCGGTGCGTCGGAGCTGAGGCTGCAGACATGGGCGTCCGGGCCGCTGGCGGGGCGGAGCTGGCACCAGCAGCCTGCTCCGCAAGGGCGGGGAGAGGCGGTACCCCAGCCCCGCAGGGAGGAGCCTGGGCCGCGCTCCCCAGGCCCAGCCCCGCAGGGCGGAGCTCCGCCGCGCTCCCCAGTCCCAGCCCACCGCCTACTGCTGGGACAGCAGCGCGCTCCGGTTAGCCTTCATCTTCTCCAGGCGCTTCACCAAGTGGCCATTGCTGACCTCGAGCTCTTCTGTTTTGTCCAGTGCTGAACGAAGCTGAAAACGACGAGAGGCAATGAACAGAGAGGAATGTGTCCCCCAAACGTTGGGGGTCAGTGCTACCAAGATCTCTAACCCTCTGAAGCTGTGACCACAGCTCAGGCCCACGGGAACCTTCAAGAGTATTTCTCAATTTAAAAGGCCCCACTTGGGCCAGGGATTTAGCTCAGTGGTTCCTGCGCCTGTCTTGCAAGAGCAAGGGCCCGGGTTCGATTCCCTGGTAACCATAAACAACACTGGGCATGGAAACTCACGCCCAGCAGCAATCAGTACCACATACCACAGTGCTGGGCGTGGTGGCTCACACCTGTAATCCCAGCACTGGGGAGGCAGAGGCAGGAGGATTGCTGTGATGTGAGTTTGAGGCTGAGCTCAGGGCCAGCCTGAACTACACAGCAAGACCTTGTCTCAAAAATAAATAAATAAAAATAAAATAAAAGGCCCCATTGGCCCCTGGTTCTGACATCGTGAGGACACAGGGAATCTTCCCTCTCTGAATCACAACTAGAGCCCAAAGGTGGTGCACTCTTGGGGAACTTGAAGGTCCACCAAGGTAAGTGAAGCCGACAAATATGGCACACAGGAGCTGAGGCAGGAAGGCCAGGGCCACTGTTCACAGCCGGGGCCGGGCAGAGACCGTGCGAGCTGGAGTTCCCGGAGCAGCAGTGCAGGAGACAGGAGCCTTGGGAGGCGCTCAAAGCCATGTGGAGGTGGAGACAGAGCATCAGCACCCTGTCTTCGCTCAGCTCCCTTTCCAAGCACCTGCTTCTGGGACTTTTGCCCTGTGGGTCTGGAGTTCCTCACAAAACACTGCTCATAAGAGGGAGGGGCAGGGCAAAAAGCCAATGGAACCAGACCCACGAGGACGACTCGTCAGCTGCAGGAGCACAGCGCCGTATTTAAAGGCTCAGACACAGTGAGAGACAGTCGCACCCTGCATGCACACCTGTGCGCAGCAGACGCTGCCAGTATCTGCCGGATGGCAGCTTTGCCAGCATCCTCAGGAGAGGCTGAGCACGCATAGCCCCCATTTTTCCAGGTGAGCCCTCCTCTACTGCCATAGCCAGAAGGACAGTCACCTCCTAGTCATCCCAAACAGCCTTGGAGATTTACCTCTCTTTGGAGTTTCCGTTTTTCTGCCTTAAGCTCATCTTCAATTTTTTCTGCATTTTCAGCAGCTGACTTATAACGTGCCACTTGGCTCTCCAGCCTTATCACCTGGAAGAGAGGAGAAGCTGGCAGTGTGGTCACGGCTGCCTCCCTCCTCCAGCTGCTGTGCAGGCTCAGGAGCCTAGGCTGGCTCAGGGACATGGCGGAGGCTGCCTGGGCACGGCCGATGGAGCTGAGCAAGCTGGAGGCACTGTGCTGACCCAGCAGGGACCACTCTGCTCTCTAGCCAAGGCCTCAGGTGGAAGCCCTCCGGCCTCCATTTCCATGGTCCCCTCTGACGGTTCTGCTGCGGAGGTTACATCGAAGCAGAAAGACACAGATGGCAGTGCAAAGTTCCCGCTAGGACCCTGGTCCAGGGCGGGCAAGGTGGGAGGTTGCAGGGGCAGAGGCAGCCTGGACTGCTGTTGGGTCCAAACACGATTCATCAGACTTAGCTCATTTTAAGTAGATGTTCGTTTTTGTTTCTACAGAAGTTCCCAAGTTTCAGTTGTGTGTACCACAGCTGAGGGGGACAGAGGACCTGTTCTCTGGCTTCCCTGGGCTAGGACAGCCTGCTGAGGGGCCCAATGTCCGGGGGCACGGCGCCCCACATGGACATCAGGCCAGGCAGGCCGGAAAGGCTGACAGGCTGGGAAGAGGGCCATTCCAGCATGACGCCTGTTGAATCAGCTGAATTATTTTTAAGGAGCAAAATTTTAGAAGCCCCAGACTGCATCGGCGATTTTCTACATCTAAGCATCCTCTGTCTAAAGGGTCGGCCTCTGTCGCGACAACCCAAGTCCTGATGAATATCTCTCCTCCCTCCTTGGCTCTCTGTTCAGTGCAGACCTTTTCTGCTCAAGCTCCTTTCGGTTCTAAAAGCCTTGCTGCTCTCCTCCTTAGCCTCTGAGATGCTAATAATTCTAGCAAACAGAATTGCCATTCACTAGATACACATTCAGTAGTGTCGTGGCTGAAAAGTACACACGTACATTTTGTTCTAGTGCAGTTATCTCTTGTTCAGACTTTGCAAGTTTAAATTTGAGGTCGCTGATCTGTCTGTTGGCATCTCCTAAAGGTTGAAGGAGAAGGAAAATTTGTTATGCTCTTGGGCTTGGAAATGTTAAAACAACAGCTCCCAGGAACCTAGCCCTTGCTCACAGTCATCTCACGAACTTGGGACTTCTGGCCTGGGCCCCACAGTGTCTCAAAGCCAGGGAACTGAGACAGTCATTGTGTCTGCATGTGGCCAGGGGACCCGGGGGGAGGTGCTGGTCGGGCAAGAGGACAAAGAAGTGGGGAGGTGGGATTGGGGGACTGGCATCATTTCATTCCCTCTGACCCTGTTTCTGATTTGCTGGCATAGAAAATGTTTCTCAGTTTTCTGTATCAACAGCAAGAAAGTGTGGTTCTCCCAGAGCTCATGGGCACATGGCGATGCCTGTTCTATGCCCTGGGCATGGAGAGAGGCCCTAGCTCTAACACCTGCCCTCCCTGCGGGTCCTCAAGAAACACCTCTGAGCTTCCATATCTCAGAGGTTCTGGGGACTTCGGGGGAATAGGGGATCCTCTGCCACGATGGCTTTGACACAGCCCACAGGAAAGAGCGTCTTCTACCCCCACAACTGCCATTTACTCTGCAGGTCCAGGACGTGCACATCAGTCCCATTTTCCAAGATGTCCTCTGCGGCCCGCAGGTTGTCTAACTTGCTGTTCTTCTGTCTTCCTTCCAGCTGCCCTTTGAGTTTCTTCACCTGAAAACACCACCAGTAAATTCTGTCACTTTCTCCTTTCTATAGGACACAGAGAAGCTGAAGGCAGAGCCCACTGGAAGGGAAACAGCTATAAAGGGAAAACCCAAATCCAGAGATGCGGTGGCCACCCCTGTGTGGTTACTGACGGTGGCTCCAAGGTGCCAAAGAGGTGGGGGTCACTGGAGCACGCAGAACAAAAAGTAGTAAAAGGTCAGGTCTGCACTCTGCCCTGCCACCAGCATCTCAGTGACCAGCCTGAGTCTCAAATGAGAAACCCATTGATCTCATAATGCAATGGAGGAAAAACAACTGCTTCTACAGTGTCAGCTTTCAGGGCTGGGATATAGCTCAGTAGCAGTGTGCCTGCCTGGCCAGCCCAATGTCCTGAGTTCATCCCTGGTAGCACACACAAAAAAATCCCCCAAAACCAAGAAACATAAAATCAAAAAGACGACATCAGGTTTGAAGGGTTTTGTGACTCAGGGTAAAAGTCCTTCTCCCCTCCTGCTTTCCTTCCTTTCCTCTCTGTTTTTGCAGTGCTAAGGAGGGAACCAAGGCTCCTGAGCATGCCAGGCCAGCTATGCCTTTTTAATTTTTTTTTTTTTTTTTTGAGACAAGGTCTCAACTTTGTAGTTCAGGTTGGCCCAGAACTCACTGTGTAGCCCAGGTGAGCCCTGAACTCACAGCAATCCTCCTGCCTCTGCTTCCCGAGGGCTAGGATTACAGGTGTGAGCCGCTAGGCCCTGGATTGTGGTATGTAGTTACCGGGGATTGAACTTGGGAACTCGCACTTGCCAGGCAGACACTGGAACCATGGAACCACTGAGCTAAATCCCCAGCCTCCTCTTTTTAAAGTTTTATTTGAGACAGGATCTCACTAAGTTGTCCAGACTGGCTTTGAACTTGTGATCTTACCACCTCAGGCTTCTGATTAGTGGGGATGATGGCTCCCTCGCCCAGTGAGAAGTTACTTGTAGAGCTGAAGTTCCTCTGGGATACCACAACAAACACATGGAATATGAACAAAGTGTTGTTGAGTTGGCATGCCGTGGACCTGGGCTTTATTTCTAAGGAGAAAGGGCCCTTCGGAGCCTTCTGAGTGCAGAAAGACCAGGATCAACACCCCCTGAAGCTGTGCCTTCCTCACTCAATACAAGCATATAATTGCAACTTGTACGTTTAAAAAAAAAACATTTATTTTTACTTTTTGTGGTTCTGGGATCAAACCCAGGCCTCCCAGCTATTCCGCATGTGCCTACCACTGAGATGTGCCCTCAGCCTGGGCATGGGTTTCAAAGTCGGACCTTTGAGACCCCTCCTACCACCGTCAGTGCTTTGTACAATTTTGCAAGACTGTTCAACAGAACTGTAAAGGGCAAGACAAGTCCATGTGACTAGGCTTAGGAGGAAGAGTTAGAGCAGCTGAATTTCCTTAGGAAGTGGCTGTGAAATAATTTAATTATCTTGCATATCAGAAGGATTAAACAGATAAATGTTTAGTATTTTTTGAGGTGAGAGGCTGCAATGAGGGTAAATCGCAATTAAAATAGCTTCGATCTGCTGTACACACCCTGCAGAGGGGAAGATGGTGGCTGAGGCTGTGGGCGAGCAGGCGAGGTGTAGTGGTGACCCGTCCCCGTCCTGGCCTCGCGTGGTGCATCCTGGGTACCATAGTTCTAATTATTTTAAGCAGCAATTCACATCAAGCATTTGAAATTCAGTTCCAAGACTTTTGAGTCTTCCAGATGTCCTCACTGACATTACAGACTGCTGATCTTCTTTGTGGGTTTAATGTTTCTTTTCAGAGGTGATACATTTAGGAATTTTTAGAATCAGCAGGAGTAAGAAGGTGAAGGTCCAGGGTTTCAGGTACCCAGGTCAAGAACTCAGAAATCTGGATGTGGCCACACATGGCTATAATCCCAACACTCAGGAGGCTGAGGCAGGAGGATCACTGCAGGGTCAAGGTCAGTCTGAGCTGCACAGTGAGTTTAAGGCTGGCCTACATACATAGTGAGAACCTGTCTCAACGCCCTCTTAAAAAAAAAGAACTCAAAATAAGGAAGAGATCGTTACCTGTTCCAACAAGCATTCCCGTTCATCGATGAGCTTTTTCAACCTAATATCTGGAGAAATGAGAAAGACACAGGTTGGGTGGCCAGCTCCTCGCCAACCACAGCAGGCTCGTGGGGTTAGTGGAATGGATGATGAAGGTAGTTACACACGTACCATGGTGAATGAGGCCACAGACAGGATGGAGCACTCAGCCAGTGGGAGCGCCAGCCTCCCACATGCTTCATCAGGAGCGGCTTCCGGCTCATGCAAACAGCTACTCTTCTACTAGTTAGCATGCAAGAACGCTAGGCAAACCACACTGCAACACAAGAGCTCACAGCTTCACGGTTTAACATTGTTAGCAATGGAAAGTGGCGCCGAGTGCCAGGATGCAGGAGCACTGGCCTTTCTCCCCGCTTCGAAGCCTCGGGGATATCACCAGTGCCTCCCACCTGAGCTACAACCCTAGCCTGGGCAGGGCTCGAACTTGCCATCCTCCGGCCTCAGACTCCCACAGTGCTGGAATGACAGCCTGTGCCACCACGCCTGGCTAGTACCAACATTTTAAACAGCCTTCCGTTCTAAGTCTATGCCCCGGGTGTGCCCACCTTTTTGCTTCTCTCATAGGGTCATTTTTGTCAGAGTTTTGTCCTCATGTTTACAAATCACAAGTATGCAGACTATATCTGCTAACCCAGTTACCCAAAGCTGGCATTGTTGTAAAAAAAAAAAAAGTGCAGTGGCCGCTCTGTTTTCCGAAAGTTCTCCCACCCCAGGCACACAAGGGTAGATCAGAATATACGGTGAGTGTTTACATCAAAGGAATTTATTACAGCAAAGGACACGCTGTCGTTCATCTGCCCCTGCTTTGAACAGCCTCACATAACCTTTCTCAGCATTTTCCAGAGCAGCTCTGGAGTTCTCTTTCCTGAATGTCTCTACAAGAGATGATCAAAAATACAGTGAATGCTGCTGCCAGGTACCATCCAGTGGCAGGGTGCTAAAGACACGATGGTGTTCTCTCCGCTTTATTCACCTGGGGGGGGGGCTGTGGGACTTCCGGCTCTTCTCCAAAGTCAAAATGACCTTCAAGGATAAATGTTTTGAATCATTTAGGGCATGGAGGCAGCGTGACAGTGCCAGTGAAGATAGGAAAGGGGACTCTAGAGCTGCTCCTGAAGATTGCAGAGATGTCGGCTAAGTGTTCGCTGAAGGGGAGGCTTTCAGAGGACTCGTGGCATTGTGGCTTTTCCTAAAATACACTTAAAAAAATCGAGCATTCACCCTATTTTTCAGTCATACCTTATACTTAAGCATTTATGAGTTAGAGGAAAAGTCAAATGCTGCAGTGGTTTTTTTTTTGTAATTATTTTTATTTTAGGCATTAATATATTAATATGTAATGTCCTATTTTAATCAGAGATTTTCAGAAAAAATAGTAACTATATAGAGACATAGATATCACATTGACAATAGTGATAGGAAGATAAATTACTGGGAATTGTTTCACACAGTTACAGAAGCTGAGAGGCCTCAAAAATCGCTACCAAACCCAGAGACCCAAAAGAGCAGGTAGTGTAGCTCGTCTGAGGGCAAAAGCCCAAGATCAAGGATAGCTATATGCAAGTTAAAATATGAAATTTTGACCAGCTCAAGTCCTCAGAAGAATGACCTCTTCAGCTTGCACGAAATGCAGGTAAAAAGATGATGTTACAATACAGTAGTAAGATGGAAAGAATTTCCACTTTTTGTTATACTTGAATCTTCAATGATAAACTCCTTCCACCACACTATCAAGGACAACCTGTGCTCTACACAGTCTACAGTTCCAAAGGTTAGGCTCTTCTGGAATATCCTCAGAGATACACTCAAAATACTCAGCAAAATGTCTACACTGTCAAGCTGACCAGAGGAGCTCTCTACCACATATCCCCAAATGTAATCCCAGGGTTCAGCTAGGACAGACTGTGAACATATTCCAGACATTTTGATGATAAAACTCATCTTTTTGAAGAACAGTTCTCAGGAAACGTTTAAGATTTTAGTGACTGCTACATTATACCACAGCCACTCCGTAATGGTTAAAAAACGTCACGCTTCCATTTCTTCTTGAATCCATGTTCCCTCAGAATTGACCATGATGAATCTTCCAGAATGGAAGGGTTTGTCACGTGACTACATCACACTGCTTTGATGGTGGTCTCCGTCTGTCCTCTCTCTGTACTAATGTCCACTAGTGTCACTTCCCACTGACCCTGGACTTGGCCAAAAGGCTTTCTTGGATCAGCAAGACAACAGCAATTAGAAACAAGCATTGACTTGAAGAGTGATTAAAGTTTTCTTTCTTTTACTCATTTTGGAAAAACCACACACTGAGAGAGACTGGCCTAATGAAAAGAATAAACTGGAATGAAATCAAGAAAGTTTTATATATCTTTATCATATTTATGCTAAGATCTTTCTTGGATATTTAATATTAAAGTTTTGGTTGGGTTTATTTAAAGTTAATAAAAATAAACATACTGTATCATTTGTTCACATTGTTAGATTAAATGAAAACATCCCTGCTTTGAAAATTTTAAAACATGTAATATATCCTTGAAATTGCAATATAATATCAGCAAGGGTGTGTATTACCTCCAAATAAGCTAGCATGAAAATACATAAGGATTCTTTAAACTGTGAATATTAATGAAATGAATTTACTCACCGAGGAAATTGTTTTCTCCAAATATTGAAACTACTATTAAAAGTTGTATAATGATCAGTTTAGAATATCTGCAGTTATGATTACTTATACGTTCCCCCCATCAAAAGAAGACTGACAAAGAGGTTGATGGTGTTACTTTCCTCACTGAGAGAAGGAAGAAAGGAAGAAAGGTTTATTTAGCTCATAGTAGGCAGAGGTTTCAGTCCATTATTAGCTGGTTGCAAGGCCAGATGGCAGAGGGGCAATCATTTATGGTGGTGGAAGACTGCAAAAGCAACAAGGGACCTGAACAGCATCTTTCTGCCCCTTTTATCTTACTCAGACTACTTAGGGGACACTAGTGTCTTGGTCCTAGTGCCCTTGCGCCCAGCTCCACCATGAATTACAAACACTCTAGATGCAGCCACCTCTGAAAAATCATGAGGCTGGGGGCCATCCAAACACAACCCACAACATAGATCGGAGAGTCCACAGAAAAACAATGCAAAAAGAAAACAGTAGTAACCATACAATAACACCATTATTCTACAATAGCAGTAACCACAGCTATCCACTTCTTGAATATTTATGGTGTATGTTGGGTACTTATGTTTTCATTAGTGTTCCCATCACTTCTAAGCATAAACTCACTTATATTTCATAGTTATATTATACACTAAGTATTATTTTTCCAAACTGAGTGGATGATGACATTGAAGCTGAGAGAAATCAAGTAACATATGTGATGGGTAACAGTTTGTGCCAACTTGTGCATAATGCCCAACTAACCTGACTCAGTTCCATGTGTGGAAGAATCATCAAAGGGAGGGTTCCGGGAAGAATGGTATAAAAGTGCTACCTATGGAATGAGGGAGAGGCTGAGGCAATGCCATGCAGCCCTCCACAAAGACAGGCACTATCTGGGGGCTTCCTGCAGCTGGGACCCACTGGGCAGCTGCCACTGGCACTTTTCTCTTTGAAGAAGTAAGCCCTTGCAGCTCAGCCTAGGCGCCCTGACCGCTGCACTCCAGAGGTTCCCAGAGCAAGGCGCCCTGCCAAGTGGGACCCCAGCTTCTGTCCAAGGCTGATTCCCGAGGGCCCTCGGAGCTTCATGTTCTTTAGAGAGTAAATAACAGGGAAGATGATGCATAGAAAAGCCACCCTTGTTCTCTCCACACAGCCGAAGTGGTGATGCTGAAAGGCCCAGCCCAGCCAAATTAGACAGCAGAGAATCTTAAGCGCAACATAAAATAAATGCATAATCCTTTGGAGTTCTGTTTCAATTTGCATACAATCTTTGACTTCTGAAAGCCACCCAACACTGAAACAAACAAACAACAACAACAAAACACAAACAGGAGGGGGTTAATAAACTCAGCTCTTTTATCCAGTATTTTTTTTTTTTTTTTTGAGACAGGGTCTCGCTTTGTAGTTCAGGCTGGCCCTGAGCTCAGCCTCAAACTCACATCACAGAAATCCTCCTGCCTCTGCCTACTGAGTGCTGAGATAACAGGCGTGAGCCACCATGCCTGGCACTGTGGCATGTGGTAGTGATTGCTGCTGGGTTGAGTCTCCCTGCCCAGTATTGTTACGTGATTACCGGGGAATCGAACCCAGGCCCTTGCGCTTGCAAGACAGGCGCCGGAACCACTGAGCTAAATCTCTGGCCCTATCCAGTATTACTTTTAACCTGCTGTATTTTGTACACCTACATACGTAAATTCTAGACATTAGAAGAAATGTGGAACACATCAAAAACATGAACAGAACACTCCTGTCTCTAGCTAGTGTAAGGCTCACTATTTTTTATTATCTTAGAAGACTTCAAATATCCTAGAAAAATAACAGAAAATAAATGATAAAATATAGTATTAGAGCTAGTGGGAAGAAGATAACCTGCTCAGTCTTATGGTAAGAATAAGAAAAAAAGAGGGAGAAGTGGAACTTTTAAAGATAAGATTTAAAGTAGAATTGGAGAGGAAAACACAACTAGATAGCACTAAGAAAATGGAAAGAAAGAAAGTGGCGAATTACTTGATATGGAGAAAGTCAAAGTACTTTTCATGGCTTTAAGACAGGTGAGTCTAACCGGAGAGTAAACAGTCAGGTCCCTGACGGCAGGACGCCGAGTCAGCACCAGCACCGACTCCTTTTACCTGAGACGCCCACTTCACAAGCAGCTTGCTTTTATACGAGGAGACTAATATCCTTTCGCTACTGACCGGATTGTAACGACATTTTAAAAATCTGTTTCTTATAACTTAAATTATAGCAGACTTCCTGTCATATCATTCAGAGACCCAGGAAATGGCCAACATTTCCAACAGAGAGGAAAGGCCTTCTAGGGAATTCCTAGGGCAGCCAAACCCCAGGTGTGGAGTCTGAGCCTGGCTCAGCTGTGCAGGGGCGGCCTGATGGGGAACGGCCACCGTCAGCAGCCTCGCCACCTCCCCAGATGCGCTCCTGCCCACAACTCCAAAAGGCAGGCGTGCCTGGAGGTGTGGGTTTACAACCAGGCACCTTCTCGACAGACTCTCACTCGGCCCTCAGGGGCCCGGACGTGTGTGTGTGTGTGTGTGTGTGTGTGTGTGTGTGCGTGTGCGTGTGTTCCTGAGTCAGCACGCGTGTACCCTGGGCCCTGCTGATGGTGTCTCCTGTGGAAGGTGGAACCAGGCAGTCCAGACACCTCTTTCTTCTGTCTGCAGGGCCTAGGGGGGCAGCGTACGTGAGGAAGAGTCCCTCCATCAGCCACCAGCCCTTCCTGTTTCAATACTATAAAATCAGATGTATAACTAGAGCAAAGTGAAAGACAGAAGCTAGGAAACGGGGAGACAAACCTTTTGCAAATGGAAAGGGGACCATCACCACAAACAGGGTACAATAGCAAAATAAAAACTGAAAAAAACTGTAAACTTAAAGTGAAAATATTTTTAATGCAAATTGCTCGCCAATAAAATTATTTAAAGAAAAATAAAAGAGGGGCAATGCATGGGGAGGGACAAATAGAAAAAGGGTTTTCCTCCCAAAAATTGCACTCAATTGCATTTTGTAACAGTAATGTGAATCAGCATCAAGGGTCACCAGTATTCCTAAAGTTTCCTACATATATACGGTCATCAAACTAAACAGCAGGTATTCTAATTTCACACACACATACACACACTCATACACACACACACACACCCTTCCTTCTCCCAGGGGCCTCGGGTGGATATTTAGGAAGAATTTTCCTGTTGTGGCCCTGTGCCTCAGTGTCCCCAGGGGCTCCCTGCATGCTGTGGTCTCCCGCAGAAAGGCCTGGAGGTGGGACACAGGACCCTCCGGCCCTTCTGGCCCTGCAGGAGCGTTCCAGGGTCCCAGTAATATTTCCACACCTAAGACCAAGGACTCCCGAGTTCACCATGTGCGTGGCTCTTGGCCACTGTGCCGGGCTGTGGTTGTCACACTCACACAATGCCGTGTGCCTGATGCTCACTCATGGGCAGGCTTTCAGTCAAGAAATGAAACGTGGAGCGGAAGTGGGGCAGGTCCATAATCCCAGCACATGGAAGGCTGAGGCAGGGCAATTGCTGCAAGTTTGAGGCCAGTCTGGGCTACGCAGTGAGTTCAAGGAGGCCTGAACTGCACAACGAGACAGTCTCAAAACAACCCCCAAAGGGGTTTCAGGAATGGTACACCTGTTTGGACACATTTTTGATATTTTTGCTCCCTCCTGATTCTCAGCTGCGTGCTTCCACCAGGCATTAGGGGCCTAGGCTCTCAGTCCCCAGCATGGTGCTTACAAGGGGCTCAGGGTGTGGCGAGTACCCGAGGGAGTGCGAGAGTGGCCCCGACAGTGGTATGAGGTGGTGGTGTGTCCTCACACACACCCGGGACAGCAGAGAACTAAGATGGGCTGACAGCGTCCCGTCAGTAATGCTGGCATCGGGTGGCTTCCCATGGGGCCACTGAAAGTGGGCACAGAGCTGCTTCCTGACCTGCACAGTGAAGAACATGGTACAGACTCCGCCTGAGTCCTGCAGGGCCCTGGCTGGTCACCAGGCTGTTCCCACAGCCCAGGTAGACAGGACGCATCATCTGTTACCCACTTTTTCAGGACCCTGGAGTGGAGGCGGAAATCAGTCTTGCCAGCCTCTGAGACCCTCCGACCATGTTGGAGGTCACATTTCCAGTAAGCATCAGAACACAGACTCTTTTCTGGGGGGGGGCAACAGAGGCCTTATAGAGAGGGATCCACATATCACTGGGAAGGCGGTAGGAGGGGCCACTCCCAGGCCCTGGAAATCCATGCAGGAGGGGACACTGGGACACAGGGCCGGGGACAGGGGTCAAGGAGTCCAAAGATGGGAGGCACAGGAGTGTCAAGTTATAAAATGCCTTTATTTCAGCTCTATAACACTTAGGTTTGCCTCAGATTGCGCTGAGGTTCGGTCTTTCTGCACTCAATTGCATCTTGTAACAGTAATGTGAATCAGCATCAAGGTCACCAGTATTCCTAAAGTACATCCTTTTATGATTTCATATTTTATCATTACTTTTACTTAGCTTTACAATTATTTTAAAAGTTCTTTTATATCTAAAATACATACTCCTTTAGCAGATCAAAACAAGAATTTTCTAATCACAATATACTAAGAAACAACAAATACATTTATAACAAAATAAAAAGTGATTCAACTATTTAAAATATCCCCTTGTAGTTTCCAAAGAATAAGTAGC
This sequence comes from Petromus typicus, assembly GCA_004026965.1. NCBI lineage: Eukaryota > Metazoa > Chordata > Mammalia > Rodentia > Petromuridae > Petromus > Petromus typicus. Next base: position 10,180 of record PVIR01018243.1, on the reverse strand, counting down.
TTTGGTATTGTTCGTTTGACTAACAATTACACATTCAAAGAGAAACAAATTCAAGACTTAAAAAAATTGTGACGCCCTCCACCAAAATACAACAGCAGGAAATGCAATCCCAACACATTGACGCTAGAAAAACACTTCAAAAAATATTTTTGAAAATCTTTGTATAAAATGAATTTGGTACATCATCAGTCTGAAGTCAAAATCTTTTACAAAACAAATCCAGGTATCAGTGACAATGAGATCCAAAAGTATCAGTGTGAAATAAAAGTACTTTAGTGAGGTAAAGGCAAATGAGATCTCTAGTGATTTCTGGTCCCTACATGGTAATTACTATCCTACAGGTGCAAATCTTGGCACTCAGTGACCTATATGCTATTTGACCATTTATCTCCTTTAAATAAAACACCATCTGGTTATAACATACACATGAAAATCAAATATGAAAGTACATGTGTATTTGAATTAGATATATCAGCTTAAATATCCATTATCTTCATAAAGCAGGAATCTAAGAATGTGATGTGGTCCTCTCAGTTAGATGCCGATGTATTTGGTCAAGAACATCCACATTTATATTTGTGACTATGTCACCTTTGGCTGGATACAGACAGTGGGTTTGCATGATGATACTACTGGAATCATTCTGAACGGACACTGAGAAGGAAGGTGCTTCTCCTTCTGATCTGGGTGATAAACCCTGATGATTACCTAGGAAGCTAAAAGTAGCAGTCTGGGACATGGCGCAGCAGACACAGTGTGGGTGACCGCTCTGCAGTCGTCCTTACAGACTCAGAACCCCCAGGAGCATCCCCAGTGAGGAAGAAGGCCAGTGGCCAGCAGTCCCTGGTTGGCTGGTGCAGGGAGCTGGAAGCCCCACATCTGCCCCGCCTCCTGCCGCCTTAGGACAGAGAGCAGTCCTCTTTGCCCTTGCCCTTCTCACTCCCTCCTTTTGTGTGGCCTCCACTTTCTGAACCAAAGTCCCCTGGCTCCCCGCTTGGCAGGGACAAGCCAGGCTTTTCTAGGTCAACGCTGCTGGCAGCTTCCTGGACCATCTGACTGGGCTGTTCGGATGTCACATGCCCCTCAGGACTTCCTGTCTGACAGGCATCCTCGATGAGCCCTGAGGGGCTTTTATTTTGCAACAAGGAGCTGCTGGTCCCCTCGGGGTTCTCTGGTTCCCCAGAGCCACAGTTAGTAACACCTGCTCCCAATTCTCCATTGTTAGCATTGGTGATTGGTGATTGAAGGGTGTTTCCGGCCAAATCTGCAGTGTCCCCATCAGCTTCCTCTTTCCCCGCCTCAGTTTTGACACTGTCATCCTCTTCATTAGGTTCTCCATCCATTTCTGCCTCAGGACAATCCACAAGTTCTCCGCTTCCCTCTGCAATTTTCTGTGCTGTGTTTTCAGCCACCTCTTCTGGTGCTTCTGGTGCACAGTGTCCCGGCTCTTCCTGAACTTGGTCTCCATCTGTGTTCTGATAGGTCAGCTCTTTCTTAACATCCTCAAGGCTTTCTACAGGCACGGGTGATTTTTTCTTCTTGTTTTTCTTTTTTTTATTCTTTGACTTCTTCTGGGATGAATCTGGAGCCTCTGCCTGGTGGTCGCCCTTCCTTCCATTGTGGTCAGCGGCGGCCCTCCCTTGGCCCGTGGCCTCCTCCTGGCTGCTCTTGGCTGTGGGTGCCCCAGGACTGGGCTGGACTTCTGTTTGTACCGGTCGCTGGTCCTTCCCTTCCGCATCTCCCTCCTCCACCACGCTGTCCTCCCTGCCAGGCTCAGCTGCCTCCTGGTTGGGGAGCTCCTTCTTGAAGCTGTGCTCCTGGGTGTCCAGCTCACCAAGCAGACGATGCCCTTGGTGATTCCCTTCCTCCAGCTCCACCTCTGCGTGGCCCCCACCTGGCCCCCCAACATCTGCACCATTCACCTGCTCAGCTCCCAGCCGCTCCCCAGAAGCAGACCCCTGACACTGCTCTACGCCGGTTTTCAAATCTTGGCTTTCTTGGCCCCAGCTCTCCACAGACTTTTCACTCTGGTCTATGACAGCTGAAGCATTACAAGTGTCCTGCTCATGTGTAGGAGCTGGGGCTTCACTACCTAAATCCTCTGGACACTGGGAGTGCCCCAGGGCCACTCCTAGCTTCTCAGCTGGCACGCCTGGGACATCCTGTGATCCAGCCTGCCCTGGAGTGTCATGGTTGTCTGGACTCTGGCTTTGAACTTGCTCCTCACATTCAGTGTATATTAAGTCTCTGCAGGCTTCCTGGTCCTCAGCGTTTTCACCAGGACGCGACACCTCTATGTTTACACCATCTTTTACTGTGTCCTCTTTGTGCAATTCTCGCCCAGTATTCAGCAAGAGTTCTCTTTTCCCCAAATTCTCCACAATTTCATCTTTCACCTCCACTTCTTTGGCACTTCCTAGAAGACCATTGAGAGAATTGAAGGGACCCCAGGATGTAGTGACCACTTAATATATGTTAAAATGAAAGACAATTCAGACTCCCAACCGCCCTGTTCCGAGAGAGGCAGAGAAAGTGAAAGAGAGAAAGACAGAGAGAGAGAGAGAGAGAGAGAGACAAGAGGGATGGAGGGAGCTTGAGTCATCAGAGAATCATACGACACAGAAGCCTCACCCTGTCTGGGCAGCAAAGCAGCTACTGCGTTAGTGTGGTTTTGCCACTGTGTCCAGGGCAGGTGTGGCTGCCATAGCCTCTGTGAGAACCACTCTGTACAGGTGAAGTGAAGTTTGGACAAAAGAGCTGGGGCCGGGCAGCTACACAATCCAAACTAATGTGTGTCAGGGGGACTTCTGGCCCAGACCCCTGCCCTCCTTTCTGAGGCCCGCCTTGACAACTCCCTGCCTTCTGGATGGTACCCAGCCTTAACTGCAGCTGCAAATAATTTTTTGAAAAGAACACTAAGTTCACTTTCAGAAACTCAGCCTCCAGGAAGACGCTTTTTTTGGGAGCAGCTCACAGAAGGCAGAAGGACTGTCCTGTGGCAAGGGTCCGGGGAAATCCCAGAGGGCACAGTGCTGCTGGCCACGGCGACCGCGTAACCCAGCAGGCTCTGCACCAGGGAAATAGCAGTTGTATCTGGGATTCTCCCAAGAAACACAAGTCCCACGTGGCTCAGGCAAAGCCTGATGGGTCACAACCCAAAGGTCCTGGGGCTGAAGGTGACTTGGGGAATATGGGGTGATGCCAAGACTCCTGCCTTGTTTGCTTCACCCTTTAAACATTTCTACATTGCACGTCTGGTGAAGCACAGTTTGGAAGGAAGAAATAGTGAACATAAATTAAAAACAGGCACACATTGGGCTGTGTACTGACACAAAGCACTTGCCGACAGTGCTAACTGTCCTCTAAGCATTCTGAAAGGGCCGCAGAAGACCTGCAAAATGTGTATTGTGGCAAGAGCAGCACAATACAACCCTGGCTCCCCGGGGGTCACTTATAAAGGCATTAACTCATTTTCCCAATGGCTTTTACACATTTACAGAAGTTGTGTTTCCTTAATAGATGCCAAAGTAAGGAAGCCTCTCCCTGAGAAGCCCCAAGAAGTGAAGAAGCTGAAGCAGATGTAAGCTTTTAACTCAAAGGTAAGGACAATGGCCCCTCATCTGTTCCAGCCCTGCTATAAGAGGCTGGAATGTAGCTATCACCGTAGCTACCAAATGGGTTTCTCTGGGGCAGCAGTGTTGCTCTGCATGCCGGAACCTGGAGGTTTACCCCAAACCAAGTGTAACCAAAGCTCACCAGTGATTCCCCCATTGTGACACTCTGTGACCTCTTGGACACCCCAATTTCACATTCTTACAGAAGCAAAACTGAGGCATACACAGAAGGGCCCCTTCTGACAGCAGCAGGGGAACCCCACTCTTGCTGGGAGGCACCTCCACAGCACTGACCTCATCCACTACCCAGACAGCTGCTTGGCACTCAGGGCAGTCTGCAAATAGCAGCCCCAACGTCGTCCATCTGGCACCCATACCAGCACCAGCACCCGGCAGGCTGGCTGGCACATCTGGGCAACTGACTGACTTCACAGGTACCAGCATCGCCCAGGGAGTTAAAGCTGCTCTTGGCACAGAGACCAGGTGGTGCCCTCCACACTGTCCCTTAGCCTTAAACTACTTCACTGGTAGCTCTGAGAAGCAAAGAAACGTGTACTGGAGCCATCGGTGTGAGCACAGATGCGTGCCAGGCAGCACGTGGGTGGCACCGCGCTGGGCACGTGACGGAGCAGGCATGCTGCGTGACTGTTAATCATGGGTGACGATGACGCCGTTCTGACAATGCATGGAGGGTGGGTCAGTGCTGACCAAAGATGACAGGACCAGGGGAAGCACACACTTACCTAGCGTGCCGTCCCCGGAGGACTGGAGGGCATTTATCTCCTCTTTTGTCACCTTGGTAGGGCCTGGGTGTCCAACGTTATTTAGTGTGTCTGAAGTTTCTCCGTTGGTAGCTACTTCTGAATTTAGGATTATCCCATGTTTCTGGGGGGGAAAAAAACCACATTCTTTATAATACTCAATGATATCTGGTCAAACTGTTCCACCAATTATTATAAAAAAGGCAACTAATTTTCCTGAAGTTGAGAATAACTCCACAGAGACAGTGAAGTTCAATAATGGACACCAGAGCTACAACTCTCTGTCCCCACCCTCTCTGCGAAGTCCTCTTCCAGTGCTACTTCTGCCCATGGTTCTCTCCATGCCTCAGCTTCTGGTGACAAGACACTTTCCTCGTCAGGTTTCCATGAGGCAAGGCCTGAGAGCTGTCAGAGTGCAGCATCCGGCAGGCTCGGTATCTAAAGCCCACTGTGTGCTTTGAAGCAGGAGGGAGAGATTAAGAGGGAATGAACGAAACAGGTGAAAAAGGAGGTGAGAGGCAGCAGGATGCATGTATGGTCATGGCCTCCTCACAGCTCGGCACAGCTCGGGTGAGGAAATGTGTGTGTTTTAGCCCTCGGCCTGCCCCTGCTGCTCAGCTGCTCTGCTCTGGCCTGGCACTCGAGGCAGACACAAGTGTCCCCCATGGGCTGCGTGCTGCTCAAGGCCTCCCATTGCAGCGCTCGCTCTGTGAGCTGGCTCGGGTGTGTGCAGACTGCCGAGCTGGAGGAGCCCTGGATGTGAAGCCATTGGGACAAATGCACTGTACCCGAGTCCATCTGGGACCCAGGCTGCTTTCCCGATGAGCTGCACTTATACGCAGCACAGGGCCGGGCACAGCTCAGGTCGCACCTGAGCCACGTCTGGGCGAGATAGCCTCAAATAGGAGTCACACTAACCACGCACGTGACACTGACGCCACAATGCAGCCCTGGAGGCCCGGAGATGGTCTCAGGGCTGCTTTGGCTTCGTACCTTGAATTCCTCTTTCAGCTTCACTATTTCTTCTCTAAGGTCATCTCGTTCGCTCCTTATGGAATCAAAGAACTCTTTCTGCCTCTCTAAAGCCTTCATGTGCAGCGAGCAAAGAGAAAGGAGAGGCACAGAGGAGAGGTTACTCAGCGCAGGTACCAGAGGCTGAGAGGCTCGATGATGCTTGAGAGCACAAAGGAAGCGCGAGTCATCAGCGGCTGGTTTGGCTCCATGACCAGCCTTGCAAAAGGCAGCCTTTCCAGGCTCACAAAGCCCCTCATCCTGGGAGACCCAGGAGGCAAAGTCACCGCCCTGTTCTCTGGCTTGGTCTGTGGTGCTGCAGAGTTACAGGAGTGACACGCCAAGCAAATAAAGGACCAGAAGAACGGGGCGTGGTGGCGCACACCTGTGATTCCAAGCTCGTATTAGGTGGAAGCAGGAAAATGCCATGAGTTTAAGACTAGCCTGGAATACACAGGGGGACCCTGTCTCAAAAACAAAATCAAGGGCTGGGGATTTAGCTCAGTGGTTCCAGCGCCTGTCTTGCAAGCGCACGGGCCCAGGTTTGATCTCCTGTAACCACATATAATACTGGGCATGGAGACTCATACCCAGCAGCATACCATAGTGCAGGGTGAGGTGGCTCATACCTATAATCCCAGCACTTGGGAAGCAGAGGCAGGAGGACTGCTGTGATGTGAGTTTGAGGCTGAGCTCAGGGCCAGCCTGAACTACAAAGCGAGACCCGGTCTCAAAACAAAACAAAACAAAACAAACAAACAAACAAAAACCCAAAAGAAAGAAAAAGAACCTTAAAGAGACCCCCAAAATACCAACATTTTTAGACTATTTTTACACATCAATTGTGGGTGTGTGTTGTCACACACAAACCCACGTAATGTGAGCACAGCCAGGCATGTGCACACTCCCAGCCCAGCGCCAGTGGCTGTGTCAAGACCTGGCTGGTGACATGGCACCTCTAGACCTCTGGTCAGGAATTGCCCTTCTTTAGAAACATCTGTCATGAGCTGGCAGTGACTTCAGGGTCTCTTTTCCCCCCTACGTCACTCCTGAGCGTGGGAGGGCTGCTTCGCCACGGCTTGTGGAGGGACGGGCACAAGGAGGCCTTGGCGGAGATTCCAGGTGGGAACATGCGGGCACAGCCCCGCCACCTGAAGCTTCCTCAGCCCCTCTGACAAAAATACGGGGCGGGAACTCAGAGAAGCCACACCGCCTGGCACAGATGCCCTCAGGGAGCTGGTATGCTTACGGGAGTGTGCCCTCTGAGTCGCACGGCGGCATGCACACACACACAAGTGCCAGTGTAAAGCAGAGACGAGAACAACGACATTTGCCAAGCAGCTTGCCCAATTGAATAAATTTTCAAAGACTCATGATCCTACCCCTATCTTTTTGTCTTTCCACTCTATTGTTTCCTGAAGATCAGAAATCTCCCTGATATAACTCGCCTGTTTCTGCTGTAGCTGTCGGATTTCCTGAGGAAAGGAACAGATGGAAAGAAAGCAGATAACGGGTTAAGTAGGAAGAAAACAATCAGCCCGAGGTGACCTGGATGCTGTGTGGACCGTGGACAGGAAATACCATAGTACCTCGCTGACCCGGATCCACTGCACGCTAGGGTTACCTTCCCTACCCTGCCCTCAGCTTCCCAGAGGGCAGGGAGAAGACCTACCCGGGTGAATTCTTGTCTAAAAGTCACTGATGTCCTAGGTTTGGAAACGAAAGCCCAGCTCCTAAGCACAGGAGCTGCTCCCGCAGGTGGTCTCGCCACTGTGCAAACCTCGAGTCCTGGACAAGTGAGGTCACTGGATGAGATGCCTCTGGGGACCATGGTCACAGAACAACCACCACAACTCAGTGGCTGGAACAACACAAATTTATTCTTTCCTAGTTCTGGAGATGGGAAATTCAGAGTGAGTCCCAGAGGCTATGACTGAGGTGTGAGCCAGCCTCGTCCTTCCTGGGGGCTCAGGGAAGACTCAGTTTTCCTACCTTGCTGGCACTTCCTGGCTGCAGCCCTTCTCTGTGCCATTCTAGGCCCTGCTTGCTTGGGCACAGTCCCTGCTTCTGCCCTCAACTCACCATCCTCTACTGGGCCCGTGATGACCTCAAGCCCTCCTAGCTGACCCAGGGAAATGTCATGCTCTGGGGTGGTGAATTTAGTCCCATCGACAAGACCCTTTACCACAGGGGCCTTGGCAGGGGCATCGCAGCACGGCTGCAGAGAAGAGTGGTGCCCTGGGCAAGGGTGAGGCGTCAGTGTAAATCTGTCCAACAGCACTGCTGACCCGAGTGCCCACCGCAGACGGGTGCGTGTTCCTGGTCCCCGCCGAGGCCCTGGCCTCCAGGAACAGTGTTTGGACTGCAAGCTTCAGGCGTTCCTGAAGGTTAGATGGGGCCCTCAGGGGTCGCTGCTCTGGCAATGCTTGAGCCCTGATGAGGCGCTCAGTGTCCTCTCCACGCTGCCAGCACAGCCAGCACCCTGGCCTGTGGGGCATCCTTGGTCCTGACCCGGATTGGGACTTAAAGCCCCAGAGCAGTGAGATGGTAAGTTTTGCATTGAGTGTGGCGATTTTTCTAGCAGCCAGAACTAAAATCACGCAAACCACAGAAAAGCCCAGAGCCCACAGGGTAGAGGAGGAGCTCTCACCTCCAGCATCTCGTCCCTCTGCCGCAGGGCCTCCTTCACCTCGGCGAACTGGAACTGCAGGACGCTGTGCGCATGCTTCTCCCGCTCGAACTCCTGGGGAGGAAACAGCCACGTTGCCACGTTAACTTCCTGTGCTCAAGTCACATGTCCCCCATGGCAGTGGCCAAGTCTCCACCACCTCCATGGCACACAGCCATTCTCTTGACGAGCAGCTGCGGGAGATCCGCCCAGGTGCTGATGCAAGCGCCGAGGCCCAGGATCTCTCTGGGAAAGCAGGCCAGTTAGAGAACAGCACTCACATATAAATAATGCCTCTCTGCCTCAGAGTCTCTAAGAAGTGGACAGTGTGGGCTTTGGCAAATCAACCACGTCCACAGTGTGGAAAAGCGAGTACTCCCTGCTCTGCATTTCACAAGGAATCTGAGGGGAGGTTCCTGACTGTCCCCCATCCCGCGCCTCTGGACAGACTCAGGCTGAGCATGCCAACTAGCAGCAAAGCCCAAGCTGGCCTCGAACTGAAGGTGCTGATCCTCACTGTACATCTTCAGTGCTGGGACCACAGGCATGTGCACTGCACCTGGTGCTGAACGTGTTTAATTCTTAAATGGAGTAACTGTGTCTTTTCCCGATCAGCAGAAAATAATGTAATTCTCTAATGAATAAAATTCTCTAAAAATCTTTGACACTCTGTGCAGCATGATAGCACACACCTGTAATCCTAGCACTTGGAAGGCTGAGGAAGGAGGATTTCTGAGGGTTTGAGGCCAGCCTAGACCCCACAGTGAGTTCAAGGCCACTGGGAACTACACAGTGAGACTCTGTCTCAAAAAAATACAAAAACAAAGCAATAATCTTCAATATGCTTCATGGTGGTGAGAAAATTAAAATGCATAGTGTGGGTTGGCAGGAGACATCTGCATCATCTAAGCGGGCCTTCACCAAGCATGCAGGCTCTTTCATGGCTGCGATTCTGAATTCTGTGCAAAGCTCTACTGTTTTTGTAGGAAAAGTGTCCTTGTTTACACGTCAAAATTCCGCACACTGACATTTCCAGGCACTCGGTAGAGACCATGGTGCCCTCATTCTAGAGTTTGAGCTTCCTGGGCTAACGGAGAAAGGCTGTTACACACATGCATGCGTGCACACACACACACACACTCACACACACACATGCTTGCATGTACACCACTCCAGATCGCAGCAGTGCCTACCTTGCTCTTCTCTTCGCACTGCCGCCGGGCCTCGGCCAGCTCCTCCTCGAGCTCCAGCAGCATGTCTTTGAGGGTGTCAACCTGGTACATGAAGTTGGTCTTCTCGTTGTCTAGCTGAGCATTGGAAACCATGGCCTTCTTGTACTTCTCTTCCACTTCTGCCAGCGAGTCCTACCGAAAGGGGTCACTACGCATTAGGAAAACCAGGTGAGACTGTTTGATACTCTTCAGAAAAACTCGGCCCTCGGTGACTGTGGACTCCTTCCTGGGAGCAAATAGTCACAATGGGAAGTGCATGTAAAATCAAGGGCACATCCGATGCCTTCTCCAGGGGACCAAATTCTCAACTCCGTCTCAAGTGCAGCTGGGTGAGAGTAGTGAGACCACTCCCTGGGATGCGGGATCCACAGGGTCATGGGGCTGGTCAGGGACTTGTGACTTGTGACTCAGCAGCCTGCCACCTCCATGGGTCAACTGGCCTCTTACATAAGAGTCTGGGGAAGGCTGGTGACAGGCAGGTGGCAGGCACACCCTGCCCCCGCCAGGTCACCGCCTCCCTGCCTGGCTCCTGAACCAGGAAACAGCTTGTGGTAATTTCAGACTCTTGATCCATTGGAATATCAAACAAGGTACACAGGTCTCACTGGGTAGGTCCTAGAAAAACAAAGGCCAGTCCTTGGGGTGGACAGCAGGGAATGAGACCTTTAAGACAAATGTGGAACCCTCCTTTGTGCACACCTTAGGGCAGAGTCACTGGGTGTGAACTGCCCAAAGCTAAGAGAACAGTGCAAGCGGCTTGGCTGGGCACCTCATGGGCTATGAGGAGGCCGCACGGGGATCAGTGTCCCCTGCCCTGCCCTTCCAACCAGGTGACGGCTTTATTTGGGTCCTGCTAGGTCTGGTGGCTCCTTTTTTTTGTTTTTGTTTTTTTTT
>PVIR01018242.1:0-33481 GCA_004026965.1 Petromus typicus | reverse complement strand
AACACATTTGATAGCAGAAATACAGTAATTTAAAAATGAGGAAAAAACAAAATCAAAATAAGAGATGGGATGGGTCAGTCACACTCATAAAACAGTACAAATTTGGAAAGAAAAGGGGCTATCAGAGGAAATGAATTTTAGACTTTCTTACAGCCGTGAGGGAGCTCTCCTATTATTTTCCAGTGAAGTTTACATTTTTAAAATGCCAACCCCATCTATTCACCATTGGTGACATTTTTCCAAGCTCTCATTGGTATTTCTCTCACATCTCTCTCGGGTCTTCTGAGATAACGCTATCAGAAGTGTGTCCCTCTACTCGAAGCCCTGTGTCTTCTGCTGCTGAGGAGGGGAGGTCCAGCCTGCTGACATCCAAGGGCTCATGCTCTTTCAGCTTCCAACAGCTACGCCGAGTACCTTTATGGGAAGCTTAGGTGCCCCTCCCCACAAGGGCCCAAGCAGCCATCCATAATCAATTCACCAAATGATAGACTTGGAGTCTGTATAAAGTCTGATGCAAATAAATGGAGGCTTGAATGTATTTTTCTAATTTGTCAAGTGCTTAGTTTTGCTTACTAATGATTAACTTATGGAGGGAAGCAAGATAGAGTTGGCTAGGAAAGAATGTTGCTAGGGAAACTCCACCCAGGGAAACTCTCTCTTTAGACACTTGAGAAGCTCGTATTATAGTTCAGTGATGCTGAGAAAAACCCCAGGCTTTGATGACAATCACTACTTCCATCTCTTTCCTATTATTTTTGGTATAGAGGCTTTTTAAATGAGAGAGGTTTAGTTCTCCTCTTCTCCAGCTCCTTCCCATTCATAATTTAATATTAGATAAGTAAAAATGTCTTAACTGAGATAAACTCATTTCTATTTAGATGCTTACCTGCTCTGCAGAATTCAAGTTTCATACAATTTGAGATTGCTTCCTGAGTCCACTAGCACTCACTGCTCCAAGTGTTCCCTGGTCACTAATGATGGTGCACTAGCTGTCAAATGGTCACCTGGTGACTTATGTTCCTCCTTCACAGATTTCCTTAATTGCTTTCAACATAAATCTGAGAAATGGTGATTAAAGTATGGCAGCCTACGGAAGATTTATCATTACGTTGTCATCTCTTCTGAACACTAAGTGCTCTCCTAGCAGAACCGAGGCAGTACATCTATCACAGGGCTCAGTGCTGAACAAAGCTCTCTCTCCAGATGATGCAGGGCTGGGCCAGACCATCTCTGCCTCGGGACACTCACTTGGTTCTTAGGAATGAGAATCCTCAGCCAAAAATGCACCCCGTCAGCCTTTCCAGTGGTCTCACACCTGGAAACAAATGGCAAAGTGACCCTTTTCTGCTCTGACTTGTAAAATACTGACACTCAGGGAATGGCTCTGCCCTTGGTTTCTCCTCCCACTTTCTCCACTGATGACTGCAAAAACTAGAGGAAAATGGACAGGACCTTTGAACTAAAAAGAATAACTAACATGTCATGGCTACTTTGTGAGGATTCCTTTTCTCTGACAACATGTGATCCAGGCCTAATCTTGTTTGTTCTCTTGTGAGAACAAGGAGAACCGGTAGGTTGGTGGCACCAAATGGTCAGGTCTTTGTTAATGTTACTTTCTTTAGAAAGTGAATAAAAGCTATTGTTATGGTTTATATAGGGATGTCCCTCCCAAAGCCTCAGGCACTCACAGGTGGGACTGGGGGGATGTGATCGGATCATGGTGTATAACATTTATCAATGGATCAGGTCACAGATGAGTTTATAGTTCAGTGTGATGTTGGGTGGTGAAGCCTGATTGGAGGAGGTGGATCACTATGAGTGTGGATTAGAAGAGTTTCTCTCTCTCTCTCTCTCTCTCTATATCTATCTCTCTCTGCTTCTCACTGCCATGCCATAAGCTGTATCGCTGTATCTCCTATCATCCTACCCTGCCACACCCCTTGCCTTGGAGCCAGACAGCTATGGACTGAAACTTCTACAAACTCTGAGCCAAAATAAACCTCTCATTAGAATTGTGAATGTCAGGTGTTGTGACTCTTCAGTGAGAAGACAGCTACATTTTCAGAGTACTCTAGAATGACAGTTTATAATGCAATTGTGCTAGAGAAAATTGGAAAGGAAAATAATGATTATCATGCATAGCAACTGTGTCACTGTGGAAAAGTACTTGGAAACCCCCAGTTGATGAGGAGAAAAGCTGTATTTGGCTCAGTTTTGGATATTGCAGCCTATGGTCAGAGGGCTCCTACTTTGGGGCCTGTGGCAAGGCCGCACAGATGGTGAGAGCACATGGTAGCGAGAGTTGCTCGCCTCATAGGGACTGGGAAAGGAAAGATATGAAAAGGGCCGGAGACCCAGTATCCCCCACAGAGGCACACCCAATGCCCTAACTTCCTCCCGCTAGGTCCCACCTCCTACACCCCCAAACCCCCACCCTCCACTCCCCCTTCTCCGGCAGCCAAGTCTCTTAACACCGAGCCTGGAAGAGACCCTTATCCTCAGCACACTGTGAAGTGAAGGTATCTGAATCAGAAGCAATGACTTCAAACCTCTTTACAAACTTCGTTTTCAAAGGAGAAATCAATGGAGGGGTCTGTGTAAAGCCTCTCAGTGCTCATTCTAAGATTTCATCAGAAGCCATGGCCAGCGCCAAGCAATCGCTAAGGAGAACACGAAGCTATGGGACGGACTCTGCTGTGGACTCAGGATTTGGGATTGGCTGCGGGTCCCGCCCCTGCTGCGGGACCACAGATTTCACCGATGCTTCACAAACCCTGCTCCCCCAACTCCACAGGGTTTTGATTGGAATGTAATCATATTAATACTATCTCGCCACTTATTCATAATATAGTATTCTTTTATGTATGTCTGCAAAAGTTTTCTGTTTTCTGTTTCTGTCATGTTTGCTTTCAGATTTTTAGTTTCTGTGTTATTACAAAGCAGATTCTCTACCAGCAGACACTTGTTTTTGAACTAGCATGCCAATGACTGACTACTAGTAGTATGCCCGAGTAACTTACAAAAACAGTTTCTTTTTTTTTTTCTCTCTTTAATTAGTACATGTTTGGAATATGTAAAATTCACATTCCTTGTGAGGGATTGGTACATGTACGTAAGACATCTTAATTTCTTTTGTTTTCATCCCTTTCCTTTTCCTCCTCCCCCTGCACCCGTCTCTTGACCCCCTTCCTCTTTTTTCGTACATGTATGCAATATGCAATGTTTGCATTCTTTATGTGGAGTTGGTACATATATAGAACACATCTTAGTTCCTTTTTAAAATCCCTTTCCCTGCTTCCATTATTAGAACTTCTAAGGAAGCAGTCAAGCAGCAAGAAATCACCGTGCTTAGCACTTGCTAAAAACCTTGTGCCAGGACAACATTCCATGTTAAAATGTCCTGAGGACATAACTGTAGGCTGAGTCTTGTACTAATGAACCAAATGACAGCTTTATAACACAAGGAGAGAAAAACAGAAGCCAAGGGCATGATCAGGGGCCACGCTCTCCTTTGGTATAGATGTTGACAATAAAGTGTTTGTTTTAGCAGTGGGAAAGGAGAAAAAATGCTTTAGTTTATCTTCAAATCACAACGTAGAACAAAAAAATCATTTGGAATAAAGAAAAAGGGAAACAAAGCTTATGTGTATGGGGTAAGGGGTTGCAGGGCAGGTGGGGGAAGGGAAAACTGAGAATCAAATCATGTCATATTCTGGTACAAACTCTCCATGTTGAATGTGATGATGATGTGTATTCATGATGTACCAATAAGGATTTGAATTTTTAAAAAATTCATTTGGAGGGCTGGGGATTTAGCTCAGTGGTTCCAGCACCTGTCTTGCAAGCGCAAGGGCCCGGGTTCAATCCCCGGTAACCACGTACAATACTGGGCTTGGAAACTCACGCCCAGCAGCAACCAGTACCATATACCACAGTGCCGGGTATAGTGGCTCACGCCTGTAATCCCAGCACTCAGGAGGCAGAGGCAGGAGGATTGCTGTGATGTGAGTCGAGGCTGAGCTCAGGGCCAGCCTGGACTACAAAGCGAGACTCTGTCTAAAAAAAAAAAAAAAAAATCACTTAGAAGTGGGTCATTTCCTGATCCCTGCCATCTTTTAGAGAGTCAGTATTTTCTCAGGTGAAGAGAATCTTTCCCTTGCTTCTACAGTGATGGATTAAAAAAAAAAAAAAAGAGTCATTCAATATGAGCAGAACTAGGCCTAGATGGACCGGGGATTTAGCTCAATGGTTCCGGTGCCTGTCTTGCAAGCGCAAGGACCCGGGTTCGATCCCCGGTAACCACATACCTATACTGGGTGTGGAGACTCACCCCAGCAGCAACCAGTACCACATACCACAGTGCCGGGTGTGGTGGCTCAGGCCTGTAATCCCATCACTCAGGAGGCAGAGGCAGGAGGATTGCTGTGATGAGTTTGAGGCCTGAACTCCAAAGCAAGACCCTGTCTCAAAAAACCTGAAAAAAAAAAAAAGAACTAGGCCTAGATGTCACTAAGCTCTCATCCTTGTCACTGGTACAGATGATGTGCATAGGTGCAACCCCCAGTCCCTGGACAAACCTGGGTAAGCCCATTCAGCCAGACCTGGTTCTGTTTCACTGTGATGGGGCTGGAGCCAGACAGTTAAACAAGCCAACCTCATTCAGCTAGTCTGTGTTTCTCCCAAATATGCTAAATTGGATAAACTGATTTTAAATTACATAGTGCACAGAAATCCACTTCTATGTTCAGCTTTATTTCTTCTGTGATTCATCATACCAAATGATGTGATATTTGTTTTTGAAATCTATTTGTTTAAAAGTAGAAATGCTTGAAAACATGAATAAATAGGGTATAGAAAATCATGTGAGGTGCTCAGGAAATTAAATTAGTTTAATGTGGATAGTACCAAATTCACAGACTGCTGCACTGACTCCCAGTTGGTTTCTTTCTCCTAAAGAAATAGTTTGAGGAGCCAAATCAGGAAAAATTGCTTTCAGACATGAATGTTGAATTTAAATCCTCAAGTTTAACAGCACGTGTTTAGGGAAGAATAACAAGTGAACAATGAACAAAGTTCAAGCTTAAAATTCTACTGGGGAGGGCCGGGGAGTTAGCTCAGTGGTTCCAGCGCCTGTCTTGCAAACGCAAGGACCCGGGTTCGATTCCCCGGTAACCACATAACAATACTGGGTGTGGAGACTCAACCCAGCAGCAACCAGTACCACATACCACAGTGCCGGGCGTGGTGGCTCACGCCTGTAATCCCAGCACTCGGGAGGCAGAGTCAGGAGGATTGTGATGTGAGTTGGAGGCTGAGCTCAGGGCCAGCCTGAACCACAAAGCGAGACCCTGTCTCAAAAAAACCTAAAAAAAAAAAAAAAAAAAAATTCTACTGGGGAAAAGGTTCATGCACTATCGAGTATCTGGGAAAAAGGGCAGTACAGAGTATAATCTTGGCTTGTCAAACAAAAAGTCAGGGTGTCGGTATTTAAAGGGGTGTATTGCCCCAAATTTTCAAGTCAGTAAGTCATAATCAGGTGGTTTCTCCTTCCTATATTCCCCTCTACTCTTCCAAGTAAGAAACAAATTTTATGTATATGGGGGGTGGTAGGGTGGGTAGGGCTATGGGAAAAAATGAGAATTAAGTTGTGTCTTATACTGGTACAAATCCCCATTATGGAGTGCAACCATGATGTGTATATTTAATGTACCAATAAAGATAAAAAGAAAAAAAACTCTTCCAAATTTTCCAAAATCATTGGGTCATTAGAAACCATCTCAAACACTACTTGTATCTTCCTCCTTTTTGTAAAATTTCACATTTATGAGAGTCTTAACCTTAACTACATGCTCTCAGGAATTTTATTAATAACTATATTTCCAGGGATATCTCTTATTAGGGATGTCAAAAGAAGAGTGAGTGTAATGCATAGAGTATACCAAGTCAGCGGTATCTAATCTTGACTAAGTGGCCGGCTTTTCCCTTCTCTGATCATACCTGTTATGGAGAGAAGTTGGTTTTTACTTTTAATGAGGTTCAACTTACTAATTTATTCCCTCGTGGACTTTACTTTTAATGTTGTGTCAAAAATTTATCACCTTGGGCCTGGGAGTTAGCTCAGTGGTTCTGGTGCCTGTCTTGCAAGCTCAAGAGCCGGGGTTCGATTCCCCGGTAACCACATACAATACTTGGCGTGGAGACTCACGCCCAGCAGCAATCAGTACCACGTACCACAGTGCCAGGCGTGGTGGCTCACACCTGTAATCCCAGCACTCGCGAGGCGGAGGCAGGAGGATTTCTGTGATGTGAGTCTGAGGCTGACCGTGGGGCCAGCCTGAACTACAAAGTGAGACCCTGTCTCAAATCAAAACCTAAAAAAAAAAAAAAAAATTATCACCTAATCCAAGAGCATCTAGATTTTCTCGTGTAATATCTTCTATATGTTTTCTAATTTTGAGTTCTGCATTTAGGTCTAAAATCCTTTTTTGTTAATCTTTATAAAGGCTATAAGATCAGTGTATGCATGAAGGTTGTTCAGTTGCTAATATTTTGTAGAGGATGTTTGCATTTATGTTCATAAGATATATTGGCTTATAGTTTCATTGTAATATTTTTGTCTGTGCAGCCTATAAGATCATTGTCTACATTAGAGTTGCCCAGTTGTCCCTCCACTATTTTCTTTTCATGACTATCCTTTCTCCAAATTTGCCTTTGCTCCTCTGTCAGAAATTGGTTGACTGGGACTGGGATTTGGCTCAGTGGTTCCAGCTCCTGCCTTGCAAGTGCAAAATTCTGCGTTCAGTCCCCAGTAATCACACACAACAACACTGGGAGTGGTGACTCACACCCATCAGCAATTAGCACCACATACCAAAATGCCAGGCAAGGTGGGTCACACCCGTAATCCCAGCACTTGGGAGGCAAAGGCAGGAGGATTGCTGAGTTCAGGATCAGCCTGAACTATAAAATGAGACCCTGTCTAAAAAAAAAAAAACTAAAAAAAGAAAAAAGAAAAGATTGGTTGACTGTGTGACTATGGGTCTGTTTTGGGGCCCTGTGTAAAGCAATAGAAAAGCTGACATTTTATACTAATCAGAACAGTCTAGTGTGGGGGCCTGAAATATCTGGCCAGGTTACACAGGCTTCTCATTGAACAGTGGGTGACAGAACTTCCAGAAACTTTTAACGTCACTGTCCTTGAAAGCAAATAGTAATAATAAAAGTAACAGTAAGTGTTCAAAAGGCAAGCACCAGAACCACCGAGCTAAATTCCTAGCCTAAAGGACATAATAAGTGAACTTGCTAATTTTTTAACATATACCTCCTTTGGGTCATTATTTACAGATACAGTTTTTTCTACAAAATAACATTTTTTATTTAAAATGCATCATGGCCACATCTACGGGATACGACAGGATCACAGAGACAAGATGTCACTAGTTAGAAGAGGTAAACGGCAGAAATGAGGCATCAGAACAGTACTGATCCACTTGCTATTGTACCTGGGACCAGGCCTATGTGATAAATCCATGGGCTTCTCAAATTTAAATCCTGTGTCTACTTTTAACCTTCACATTTCAAAATGAGAATAACAGTCTTATCTCATAGGCCTATTTTGAATATTAAATAAGAAAAAGTATGTACAGTACCTGAAACAGTGCAAGTATAAATAAATGTTTGTTTCTGCCCTTTCCAGTAATGCTCTTTGATGTAAAAATATCAGGGAGATGTGGGGACAAGAGAAAATGTGTTTGAAGTCAAGACAATTCTGGATTATTGGGCGCCTCTCCTTTCAGCTTCTTCCTGTGTTTTCCAAGCCCTCTGTGTTATTAGGAGAGCACCATTACTTCTGTCTGCACATTTTCAAAGTGTATCTTATTTCTCTCCTTGTTAAAGAGCAGCCTCTTACAAATGTCAGTCATTTTAAAACAGGCTTAGTCTCTGCCAAGCGAGGCTCTGTGCCATGCCAACAAGCCCTCCCTAAAGTGGTGAGCACATCCAGCCCAAGCTGCCTTAGGCTCACCCTTGTCCTCCTCCAGGCCCTGCTGGGCTGCTGCAACTGCAGCCGTCAGAGGCAGGCTGAGCCTTTCTGCTGAGGAAAACTGCACCATGATACACATGCAAACCCAAGCGGGTGGGGCTGAACCCTTGCACTTTAGAATCCTAAATAACTGGCTGCAGTCTAAAGGTGATTTGCATTCAGCCCCCGAATAAGATTTTCAATCAAAAGTCAATTGGTGGGAGCCATATTTATAGATCTTGCATTTGTGACCATCAGAGTTGATTTGTTCCTATGCTCACATAGTATATGATATATAGATAGTAGCTTATGATAATTCCAAGTTCAAGAAGTACTGTCTTTCTGTTGCTGGTGCTCTAGTGAGCTTCGTGTTGATAGCTTTGCAGTCCTCAGACTGGACAGTCTACTGTTCCTGTTATGACTGGCTCATGGGTAAGTATCATTCCTTTTCGGTTATTAATAGTGCAGAAGATGCAATTTATCAAGTAGGAATGAAGGTTTGCAGTGATATAACAATGTCAGCATCATGAAGATCTCATCTATGGCATCACTCATAAGTTTACATGAATATCTCCCAAACCCTTGTGACCTGAAGGTCCTGTGGCTCACATGCCACAGACGAGCCCTGAGGGAGAATATTCAGGAAGAACCGAGTGGCCAGCGGGGGCAGAGGCTGCTGGGAGGCCAGATAGGGTGGAGCCACTGAAAGCCATCACTCATCGGCAGATGCTTATCAAGCAGCTGCCACATGCCAGACGTTGAGGACACAGGGTACAATGTCCCCTGAACTTCTCAGAGGGTGGGAGAGCATGGGAACAGTCTCCCTAACACAGGACTTTAAATCCTCCAACCACAGAGTCAGCCACTTAAAATTCGCACCTTCTCCAGGCCCCAGAGAGCAGCTAGATGGAGAGACAGATCCCTACCTAGACTACAACGCCATCCCAGCCCCAGCCCAGCCCAGCCCCCGGTTGCATAAGACTTGGAGAAGTTTTTCAAAAACAGAAACTAGAACCCCAGATCCAGGAGACTCGAAGTCAGTAAGTCAAAGGGACCTAGGAAACCACTTTAATAAAAATCCCACAGTTATTCTCCCAGAGCAGGAGGAAGAAGAACTACTCAGAGGCCAGGGCTGAATCCCTTCCTCCGCACATCAGCACATCTTCCTTGCGTGGGTCACGCTTGCTGAGCTTCTGTCTCCCTCCCTGCTGGAGGAGGAGGGTGACATTCTAAAGTGGAAGGTGACCCTGCTCATAGACATGTGGGCGAATAAATAGTTCCCAGGACAAGTAACTACAGTAATGTCATTCTACTCCACACCAATGTATTTTAGGAAAAGAGAGCACCGCCTCGGTCTTTGTCGCTGTGCTCCAGCCCTTCCCCACCTGCCACTTCAGGTGGTTCCTCTCCCCATCAAGACACAGCTCTAGCTCCTCCCCTCATCGCCCTGAACTTTCCTCATAGAGACTGTGCTGATGATTCCATATTTAAACCTCAAAGCTGGCTTCACTCTCCAGAGATTTAGAGACACCCCCCCCCGCCCCCTGGAACTCAGCACGCCCATCAGTGACCCAAAGCCTGAGGCCACTGGTGCCAACCCCTTAAGATGGAACCTCCAATTTTCCTCCTTTTACCCGGTCCTTATCTCTTATTCTCTAGCCTCAGAAATGTCGCCACTCCACCCAACATGGAAAGCAGGGACCCAGGAGTCTCCACAGCACCTCGCTCCTTATGTTTAAGCTGCACCTAATCTGTGGCATGTCGGTTTGACCTCCCTCGTATCTCTCTAACACATCCCTTGGGTTTCACCAACACCGGGACTACCTCCCCAGCTGAAGTGACATGTGCTAATCTCTTGCTGGACAGCTGTGATTGTCTCTCAAAAGCCTTCTCTCTGCCCCTTCCAGTTCACTGTCTCCTACAGGTGGCATCCCCAGAATGGCCCCCCGGGATTCTCACCTCCTGGCATTCACATCCCCGTATAAACTCTTCTTGAATGTGGGTTTCACCAAGGACCTGCGCTGTGAACAGAACATGCCAGAAGGGATGGCATGTCGCCTCTGAGGCCAGGTCGCAGAAAACCTGTTCTCTTTCATTCTCAAAGATGAACAATGTGAACACAAAGCCTTTTCTGACTTGACCGCAGACGAGCTCTTCATTTCACCTGGCACCAGGCTCCCTGCTCCCAGGTGACTGAGCATCTCATTGTTTGCATGTCCTTCAACAAGTTCTGACTCCTGCCGGGGCCAGCCGGGCAGAGCAATGGGGTCCTCGAGCCGGAGGATTAGGATGAGAAGAAATGATTGACAGGACAGCGAGGCCTAGAAGGGCTCATCAGTCAATACCAAGTGAGCACCGAGTTTATTTCTCAGGTCTCTTTTATACCCTAAAAACTAGGTCTGTAGAATGACTTCATCAATCATGTGCAAAGGTTAAGAACAATCACAGGATATTTCAAAGAATCAAGCAAATACAGCAACTGGGATAACAAATTCTCAGTTCTTTAAAGATTTCTATCTGGGTTAATACTTCCTTAGGACTTTAACCTAACCACAGCTATACGTTGTATATTCTGATACAGTTGCTAATCCATCAGGAAAGAACAGGGGTTGTGCCATGTTACTTAATTATCTCACGTCATAGTATAGAAAGTAAACACAATCAGTCTCACCAACATGGCATTCTTGTTTAACTGAATTGTTATCAGGCATACCTTGGGGACATAGGTCATTTAGCCCACTTCCTCAGGAACGAGCCATCTCAGGGTTAATTTTAAATCGGCCAGGGCAGCAACCACAGAGGGGGTTGCAGATCTTTGACACTGACCTTTGGTAGCCTCCTTAGCAGTGCAGAACTCCTGATGATGACTCAGTGTAGCACCAGAGGCACCACCTTAAAGGAGAATGGCTAAATTCCCAAGGTGCGGCTCCGACAGACTCCTCTAGCCAGAGGCTCCTCTCACAGACTCTCTGGCTTCCTTCAGCTCTGAGGAGGGATCGCACCGCCTGCGCCTGTGGGAAGTGTTCCGCTGTCTGAGGTCCTCGTAGATGTCCATTTCTCAACTTTATAGAGCTGGACTGCTGGCCTCGGTGTGGAATCCCATGTGTGTATGCGGGATTCACTCCCCTACTAGGTCAAAATCTTCAGGACAACAGGGACAATGCAAAGGGGCACCTACCTGTTTATGTCACCACTACCTCCCCAGTACTTGAAAACTTCTGAATAAATATCCAAGAGAAGAGTGACTACATCTATTCCTTCAGTGACACTGTGACTCTGTCCTTCAGGAAAGCATTGCAGCCTCTTTTCCCCAGTCCGGGGCCACTCATAGGCTTGTTTGCTCACTGCTGACCTAATCAAAGGAAGTCATTTATTGTGGTAAACAGGGAAAAAAAAGATTTATTCTGTGGAGACGGGGGCCCAATTTGTCCCAAATCCCCATATCACTGTGTACAGTGTGTGGCTCCTTCTCATAAGGAACAGAAAGCTGTCACAGAGACATGATGTAGCTCTCCACACTTGCTTTGCTGAAGCCAGAAACTGTGAGGACCCAGGACAGAGCACTCTGAACACGAAGACAGAGACAAAAAGTGGCTTTTAATGCTGGCAGTGCAATGAGTGACACCTGCCTGTCTTGAAAAGGTTCAACAGAAGCTCATTCTTTTTTTTATACCTCTTCTTCCATCTACAAGGCTTACTTTTCTTGGAATTTCTCTGGGAATATAGTGAGCAGGATTTGCACTGTGGCAAGAGAACAGTGGGGGGGGGGAGTTGACGAAGAGTTCTGGTAAAACTTTCTGAGTCAATTATACGCCTTTGGTGACAAATTACAGAAGCTGTCATGGCACCTCAGGTACATTCCACAAAGAACGCAGTGACCTAGTTAATGCACGGATCCCTAATAACACAGTTAACCTGTGGTTGCCCAATTCCACAGGGAGGGATAGCCTCCTCTGTCATTATTGCTTGGGTAAGGGGAAGGGATCTGTAGGCAGGAAAAGACAAGAATATGGGCCTCCTCCTTAGACTCTCTGACCAATCCCAACTCGAATGAGTTAAAACTTTACTCCAGGAAGCAATGAGCAAGACAAGGGGGTGGGAAAAAAAGACAAGGGGGTCAGCTGACAGCACACATGGAGCCAAGTTCAGGAAGCTGAAGTCGCCACCCTTCGCCCACCTCAGTAAGCTTCAAAACAGACAAGGGGTAGCCATTTAAAACCTTAAAGTAAGAGTGTGTGTGTGTGTGTGTGTGTGTGTGTGTGTGTGTGTGTGTATTCACACTCTAGGTAAGGTCCCTCCTAGCAAGTCTATAAATTCCAGAGATAAGTCCCCAATGTGAATAAGCAGGCCCACCCAGAAATGTGCATGTAGACAATGAGACTCCAGGGTTCTCGGGCCTGGAATCCATCGATGACGGCCCCCAAGAATCAATCAGTTTCTTTGATAAGTTCCGGTCCGTACATGGGAGGAAAGGTCTCTATCATTTTGATAAAAGGAAGCTGAGGACAAAGGCCCAGGGTATTTACCTTCCCAAAGCCCCCTACACGCATCTGACAGGGTAGCTTTCCATCCTCTGATTTTTCCTTCTTAAAAACAATGTGTCTTTGTTTTTCCTTCTATATTTGGTTCCTTTAGCTTGTTATTGGTGCTGAGTTTATGGTGGCAGCTTCCTGAGGAGCTGCAGTTTAGCACGTGCCCCGAACACAGGACTTCTAGCTATCTTCAGCTCACCCTCTTCTTTATGGAGAGAAACCTGGGCTCAGGCCTGGCATCTTCATATTGTGTCACTTCTTTGGGGCTGAGGAGAAAAATTGGTGTCAGTTACATGCTCGGCAAGAAGTCTGGAGAGGCTGCTTATCTCCAAAAGAAAAAATTTACTTATTTTTTGAGACAGGGTCTCACTTTGTAGTTCCAATTGACCCTGAGCTCAGCCTCAAACTCACATCACAGCAATCCTCCGGCCTCTGCCTCCTGAGTGCTGGGATTACAGGTGTGAGCCACCACACCCGGAACTGTGGTATGTGGTACTGGTTGCTGCTGGGCGTGAGTCTCCATGCCCAGTATTGTATGTGGTTACCGGGGATCGAACCCAGGTCCTTGCACTTGCAAGACAGGTGCCGGAACCACTGAGCTAAATCCCCCGGCCGAAAAAAATTTACTTCTAATGTTGCACTTCGCAGTGCCAGTTACCTAGGCATCCACACTTCGAGTCACCTCCAAGGACTGTGGCAAGACTTCAGGGCCATAGGGAAGGGTCTGGCATTTACCCCACCCAGCCGACCCAGCCTCTTTTCTCACAGGGCCTATGATTAGGTGGGAGAGAACAGTACTAACCAGGAGATCATATCATAGCACGCATGAAAACGCTCTGGGGTGGTGACAAGGCAAAGGTGCTATGAAAACTTGTCACATGAGAGCTGAGCTCTCCCAAAATGTCAGTGGGGAGATGGACCCCGATGCAGTCGATATGGGGGAACAGACGTAACTCCCAGGTAGGCTGGATATTTGAAACACAAGTTCATGTTCTCTAAAGTCAAAGAATGAGTCATAGGAACAACAGAGATTAAGAGTAGGAAAATTTATTGAAAGAGAGACAGTGTTTGTCTAAGAGTAAAGAAAGGGGACCGGAAAGTGTGTTGCCCCTGGGACCCTGTTTACCAGGGATTTTATGGAGCAAAGCTACAGGGTTCGACGAAGAACAAAACCATTGTCAACTAGTAAGGTTACAAGTAGTCACTTAGGTGATATTGATCCAAAGGGAGATCACAAAGGGGTATGAGGTAGGACAAAACTATGATCAACCAATAAGATTATGACAAATACAACCATTTAGGTAACATTGAATAAATGAGGAAGCAAGTCATAGCAAGTGGATAAGGAATGCACAAGGATTTTTGTTATGGGATGGGTTAAGGTCTTGATTTTCCCATCCAGGTGACTAATACCTATTTAGAATATCATTCACTGCTCTTCATCCCTAGAGGAAGTACATGGGTGTAGTAATTTCCCTCTTTTTATAAGGCTGAACTTCAGCGAATGTATTCTAATTTTCCTTCATATTGATTCTTGAAGGCAGACCCTGTATATCTACCTAAAAGATATCTAACTGACTTACTTATCTAAAATACAATGAGGATCCAGCCTCAAAGGGCCGATGTCCTTGGTCCCCAGTTCTTTGCATCTTTGAGAAAAGAATTTAGTCAAGACTCATGGGCTGTGCAGAAGTACAGATAGAATCGAGAAGTAGATTTAGAGAAAGTAATGCCTTTAAGCCACTAAGGCATCTGGACCGAGTGTGAATTTGGATGCATTTTTATGCAACAAAGAGTTACACTTCAGGTCCCAGGAACCTGAACTATTGATGATTATCAACATTTTTCTTAGAAGTTAGTCAGGAATTGCAAGATGCCTTTCTGTCCTTTTTAGATGGCCAATATTTTATCAGGGACTTTAATCATGTAGGAAACTTACAAAAGATAAGTTTTGTTTGTTTGTTTTTAGGTTTTCTGAGACAGGGTCTCGCTTTGTAGATCAGGCTGGCCCTGAGCTCAGCCTCAAACTCACATCACAGCAATCCTCCTGCCTCTGCCTCCCAAGTGCTGGGGTTACAGGCGTGAGCCACCACGCCCGGCACTGTAGTGTGCGGTGCTGATTGTTTCCACACCCAGTATTGTATGTGGTCATCAGGGAATTGAACCTGGGCCCTTGTGTTTGCAAGATAGGCATCAGATCCACTGAGCTAACTCCCCAGCCCTAAAAGATAAGTTCTTAAACTAGGTGCCAGACCAAGGCAAGAGGGTCTTCAATGAATATTTCCCTTCCTGATATTACACTTTAGGCTATAGGATCCAGGAATGCAGTGCACCTTGTTCTGGATTTAGATGGCCAGATGGCCCGAGAACACAGGAATGTGCATAGTGTGTAACCTTAAAATGCCATTGTCCCGAGTTCAATCCCCCATAACCACACACCACAGTGCCAGGCGTGGTGGCTCATGCCTGTAATCCCAGAACTCAGGAGGCAGAAGCAAGAGGATTGCTGTGAGTTCAAGGCCAGCCTGGGCTACACAGTGACTTCAGGGCCAGCCTGAACTACATTGTCTCAAATAAATAGATAAATAAATTAAAATAATTCAGGCTGAGGACTCAGCTCATACAACAGATTTGTCCTTCCCGCTGCTTCGTAGGTGATAGTATTGCATATGAGTGAAGGCACATCAGAAAATGAAGGGAGAAATTATGCAGAGATGGTGAACATACAGGGTACCAGCCCTGGAGAGAAGTCACAAAGACAAATGGACCAGTTAGGTCCTATGCTCCAGCCGGCACTCTGCTGACACCTAGTGGCTGAGATACAAATGGCAGGTACGAACAGAAGAAATAGCAGAGGTTTCCTGCCGGATTGTTCTAGAAATGAAGAGTTCTAAATTGTCTTGTTTCTTCGTACGTTTCCGGTCTTCTGGTAGTTGCTGTAATCTCTAGAAAAATAACATGGCTGAAAATAGTTAAAATGCCCTAATGGGATGTTGATCTCTGTAGAGATCTCAACTCTCCTTTCTCTTCATAACCATTGATGCCCCATCTACAAACCCCACAGAGGAGCCAGCTTCAGGGGTTCCACCCCAGAGGCACACACACACTGGTTCACCGGGGCTCACAGCCGAATTATATCTCCCCGCCGTTCACCAGGTGGCACCAGCTCTGGGCCGAGTCCAGAGGAAGGAGTGCTGATCTCATTTCAAGCTCAGGGTGGCTGCTGGCTTCACATTCTCTGTGCTGGGAAAACAGATAAACTCTGGCCGGGAGTTTACAAGCAATGACAAAGAAGTTCAAAGGAAATATTAAAGAGCAGGTATTACTCCATAGGGTGTGTCATTTCAAATTCAAATGACAAGTCCAGCAAGGCAGAGACGCAGCCCGAGGGGACATGGCGGACCGCTGGGTCAGGCCTCAGGATCTGACAGAGACCTCCAGCTACACCGCTGAGCCGCAGTGCCCACATGGGTGCGGGCTACACCCAGATCAGGGGTGCTGGCTGCATGGATAGATTCAACCAGCCATAGGGACTGGAAATTACTGATGCTGGCAAAAGTAAAGTTGTGTTGAAAAAAAAAAGAGGAAATGGATATAGTCACCGTCTCTAGTTAGTTTGGGGAAAGGCATCCTTTGTACAGAAAGTGAGCAAAAATTAACAGCATTTATTGAAACTGTGAGCTTGGCCAAGGTCGGCTGAAGGTCGACTGAAGGTCAACCGCGGGTGGTTGGTGGGGATCATGTATGTCTGCGGTTCAGTTGGTGCAGCTGTGCACATAGCTGAGATATGGCTTACAGTGGCTCCATTTTAAGTACCCAAACCAGTTTTGCTCCGTTTAGTGTTTTTTCCTTGCGAGTAGTAAATAAAGTAAGCTTCCTAGAGACTGAAGCTGACAGTTTTAAATCTAGTGAGGAAGGCAAAGACACAAGGAAATAAATGTGAAAACAACAGAACATTACATTCCTGAGCACAAAGAGGAGCATGTCTTTGCAATTTAGATTTGTTCTCCCTACTACTCTATGGCGAAATTCTACCAAAAGACACGGGGAGTACAAGTCTGACAGGCTGAAAATGACAGTTAAACTTTCATTTTCCAGATAACTAATGAGATTAAACATGTTTCCTCGCATGAGGCTTTTAATTCCTTCTTCCGTGAATTAACTTGCCTACTCTGTTTTGGGCAGGTGGTCTGGGGCGGTACCACTGAGGTAATCTCCACCGTAAATATATTTTTACCTCCTTCCCAGCTTTTCTATGTAGAGACTCCTCGCCGCCATTGATTTCTAGAAACACTGGCTCTCGGTGAAGGGCAGTCACCTTGGTACCCTTGAGAACGGGGTCATACAAGGGGTCGAGGAACTGGGTTGAGCTGTGATCACAGAGCGTGTGTGCAGGGATCAGGGAGCGTCTGCGTGGGGTCAGAGGGCGTCTGCGTGGGGTCAGAGGGCATCAGCGTGGGGTCAGGGCTGGCCACGCCCCATCAGTACCGCCCACCGGATGGGAGGTGGGGCGGCAGGGACCCAAGGCCGGGCAGGCCCCCTGCCCTGGATGCTGCTCCTGTCATCGCTGCTAACTCTGAGCCCTGAGGCTGCCCCCAGCCCACAGCCCCTCGGTTTCAGCCCCTTGCAGGCTTCGAGGGAAGAAGGGGGAACCCCTAGGGTACACGAGGTTACCAGTAGTCCCGTGAACTGGGCAGCTGGGGCTCAAGGTGCGTTTAAAAGGAGGGAGACAAGGAGAAAGAGGGGTTCGAACCAGGTCCGGTGCCAGATGTAGTCGACTGAGTTCTGTGTGCCTCCCCCTCCCAGCCGGACGCCGTAAAGATGGCCTCCAAGGAGTTGGGTCAGGATTAGTACCCCGGGGAAGCTGCCTCGGGTGGGGAACAGCCCAGCCAGATGTGGGGCTTTAGATCCGGATAGAGGCCCGAGGTGCAACCCTGTGGTGGGTGGAAGGAGAGAGCACCAGGATTATTGCCAGGGGCTGGAGCACCTAGAGGTGAATAAAGACCAAGAACCTACATCTTCCTTCGAAGGGGCTAGACCTCCTGCTGCCTCTGTGGCGGGGTCTCAGAGCCAAAGGGGTCTTGCTTAGATCCCCCACATTTCCATGGACGGGTGGAGCATCACAATCCCATGGCAGGAGCACTTGCCCCAGCTCCACTGCACACACAGCTGCCTGTGATTCTCTCCCGGGATGCCTGGGGGCTGCAGCAGGTGTGACCTTGTTCCTGGAACAGGAGAGGCCTGAGAGATCTTCAGTGCCTTGATCTGTGGTGTGGGCACTGGGTGTTTGGTGGAGGGGAGGTCACAGGCCCCAGCGAAGGATGTGCTGAGATGGCCAGCCTTTGACCTTGTCCTTTCCTCCCGGGACCTCAGGTCCTCATTCCCACAAAGCCAGCCACTTGGCCATCCGGTGCCTCCAGTGGCCTTGTAACCAGACAGGGCAACCCTGTCATTTGGGCCATGTTCCTAGTCTTTTGTCCTTGGTTTTCTCACCCATCAAGTGAAAGAGGGTCCACTTGGGATGACATCCTTGGGGCCCCTGTGCCTCTGACAGGGTGGGGGGTGTCTCCACAGTGTGCGGAAAGCCAAAGGCAACAGGGAAAGTGTACGGCGGCCGTGAAAGCAAGGCTGGCCTGTGGCCGTGGCAGGCCAGCCTGCAGTATGGTGGATCACATATCTGCGGAGCTGTCCTCATTGACTCCCACTGGCTGGTGTCCTCTGCCCATTGCTTTCTCAAGTAAGTTCTCCTTCCCGGGGGTCACTAGAGAGGCCGGCAAGGGACGAGGATCCAAGATGGGCAGGCTTCCGTTCCTTTGTCCTTCAGGCCTTGCTCTGGGGCAGCGCCTGCCACAAAAGGCGCATTGTCCCTTCCTTCACCCACAGCCCTGTAGGCCCCCAGCACACTGCTCAAATCCCCTTCATCCTTCCTCAGCTCCAGTAGTGAGTCTCCTATGCCACACACTGCCCTGAGGACATTGCTGCCTGCCAACCTGGCCTCAAACTGTCCCCCACACCCCGTGAGTCCATGTGTGACCAGAAGCTCAGCAATTTGACCACTTCTGTGAAGTCCGTGTGCCTGGGCGGAGCAGTGACTTCCACCGTCCAGTGTGTCGGGCTATATGTGTCCCTGACCCTGGAGACCGAGGTGGCCAGTCAGGAGTCTCGTTCCTCCGACTTGGTGCCTGGCTTCCAAACAGGTGTGGCAGTTACCCAGAGGGATCTGGAACTTCCTGGTCCAGGTCTGGGAGTGGCAGCATGGACGCTTACCAACCCTGAGACCCCAGCTGAATCTTCTCAGCATCTCTTCTGTGCCACCATACCCTGAGACTCTCCGTGACATAGAGGGTAGCAAGGTGTCTCCATGCTTTCAGCGAGGCACAACACAAGCCCCAGTCAGCACGACGCCCATGAGGAAGGTAGACCTGAGGGAGGGGTTCCAAATAAGGCTACAATCTAGGGTGAGCGCTGAGGAGCCAGCAGGCTTCTGGGAGGGAAGAACTGGGCCTGTTGAGCAGATGACGGTCTCCCGGAGGGTGAGCACTAGGAACAGAGCCATAGCCATGAGAGAAATGTGGAAAACTTCTGTGTTATCCACTCATTTGTACACTTAGTAAATTATTTGTGAGCACTTATGACCAAGTGACTAAGAAGCCCTTAAGAAGCGAGAAGAAAGGGGTAAGCCTGGAGGTGAGTCATGGGAACCTTTAGAAGAGACAGACTGGTATATCATTCCCTTTTTTGTTGCTGTGACAAAATGCCTGAGAAAAGCAACTTAAAAGAAGAAAATTCATTTTGAGTCATGGCTTCAGAAGTTTCAGTCCATGGTTATTTAGCCCGGTTGTTCTGAACTGATGCTACACAGTCCATCATAGCGCGAGCCCCTGGCAGAGGAGGCCTTATGGCAGCGGGAGACAGAGAAGGAGGAAGAGTCCCAGGTCTCGATATCCCTTTCAAAGAGACATCCGCAGTGGCCTAACCAGAATAATGGACTTGAACTAGAGCTCTCTGTAGGTAAAATAAAAGGGCTGGATTTGAGAATTTCCATGAAGGTTCATCTGCTCAGATTCTAGGATGTGACAGGAAGCTCTCTGAGATTGAGAGCAGAATATCCATCACTCTGGAGAAAGAAAGGTCATGGGAAAGAAGAGGGGAGAGAATAAAGCTGCCTGGAATTGCAGCAAGGTGGAGGAGTCCTGCGGGGTGTACACAGGGAGGAGAGAGTTCTGGGGCCACATTCAGGGAGGAAGGTGATAATGGACCCTTCTTTCTACAGCAGGTCCCAGGCCCCGGAGGCCTATCAGGTTCTGCTTGGGAACACTCTCCTGTACCAGCGAAGCCAGAACACCCAGAAGATAGCCCTGAGCCAGATCGTCACCCACCCCGACTTTGAGAAGCTCCACCCCTTCAGCAGTGATATTGCCATGTTGCAGCTGCACGGGCCCGTGAACTTCTCACCCTATGTCATCCCTGTCTGCCTCCCACCCCCAGGCATGCAGCTGTCCAATCACACCGCCTGCTGGATGACGGGCTGGGGCATGCTCTCCGAGGACAGTGAGTTTAGCATGGGAGAGGAAGGAAAGGAGGGAGGGAGGGAGCCAGCAAGTAGAGGAAGGAAGGAGGCCCAGGAGAGGGAGGGTGCCTGAGTCAGGCGGGAGGGCAGGCTGCTTTCTGAAGCCACTGGACACCAGCCCGCCGTACCTCATGTCCTCGAGGACTGATCCAAGCCAGGGCCCTGCTTTATCCAAAAGTACATTATTCCACTGCTCCTGTGTCGCCTCTGCCCAGTTCTGCAGCCAAAAGCCTGTGTCTTTGGACTCTTTCTCTTTGGATTCTAAGGTTTTAGTCAACCACAGTCCTGAGATGACTCAGTTCAACTCAGAAGTCGTCAGGGGACTGGCCTCACTCAAGCTGTGGAATCCGTGTTCCAGTCAGTGCAACAGAATACCTGACACAGAGAACTTAAAGAGAGGAAAGATGGACCAGAGATTTAGCTCAGTGGTTCCGGCACCTGCCTCACAAGTACAAAGTGCTGAGTTCAATCCACTGTTTCTTCCCTCAAAAAATGGAAAGATTTGCAGAATGTAGTGGCCCATTCCTGTGATCCTAGGTGCTATGGAGGCTGAGACAGGAGTATCACAAATTTGAGCCAAGCCTGGGCAGGTTAGGGAGATCCCGTCTCAAAAATTGTAAAAATAATAAAAACTAAAACTGGCTGAGAGTGTAGCTCAGTACAGAGGTGCTGGGGTTCAAGTCTCAGTATCACCAAGAGAATGAAAGGAAGTTTCGTCATGTCCCACAGTTTTTGGATGTCGGCCCTGTTGCTTTGCTCCTATTGGTGCGTGGGTGTGCAAGAGAAGAGATGGATGGTGTGGGTAGGTGTGTTAGTGTATGGAGAGAAGCAGAGATGGTTGGAGAGATGAAGAAAGGCTGGATGTGTGGAGGGGTTGTGTAGGAAGATTGTTCCACGGATCCAGAGCAGGTTAAGGAATAGATTTGCAGGTGGTTACAGGTAAAACAAAGAGCTGGATGAAAGGTTAGGGATGGGTGGGTGGGAAACGGATGGAACAGTTTATGACAAGGTAGGTACGGCTGCTGAACCTTTAGTTAGTGGGTGATATATTATTGGGATTCACTACTTTGTGGCATTAGAAGAAATACTGTTACTGAGACAGAAAGAGAGAAGGGAGAGAGAAAGAGAATAGAATGAGTGTGGAAAAGGTTGAAAAAGAGGAGGAACCTACCAAGGGTAGGTAGAAGACTGAAGCAGTGTTTCAAACACAGCTATTGTAGGAAAACCTACAAGTTTGGGGAATATGGTGAGTATCAGGCAGAGTGGGGGAGTAGACAGCTGGGCTTCCTTGAGTGACCTACAGTGCGAGTCCCTGACCGCCATCTTGTTTTCCCAGCGCCTCTGTTACCGCCTTTCTCTCTCCAGGAGGCTGAAGTAGGCCTCATTGAGAACAAGCTCTGTAATCTCTTCTATGGGCTGAGAACTGGTAAGAACTACTTGGTGCAGGAGGACATGCTGTGTGCTGGGAACTTTTCTCTCAGAAACTTTTCTGGGGAAAAATCCACCTGCCAGGTAAGGCCAGTTCCTCTGTTCACTTGCCAGTTCTCTCTGTCTCTTGTTTCCTCGGTTGGGGGAATGGTGATGGCCTTTGCTCTCTTTGTAGAGACCCTGGGATTCATTATATACTTCTCATTGGGTGTTTTCTCTTTTTTTTTGAAATCTTTATTGGTACATTACATATACGCATCATGATTGCACTCCATAATGGGGTGTTTTCCTCAGGCTCCATCCAGTCTACTCCAGACCCTTCCACAGCCAGTCTTGGCGCAGCAGCATCCACTGCAAGGACCCTCACACTGCCTCCATGTCTGTTGTACATTTTAAACTCTTTGTTGTAGCACAACGAACAAACAAGAATATATGATTTACAAGGCTGAGGAACTTTTCCGTAATAAATACCTCAGAAGATCCCTCGCACTTCCTCTTTGACAATAATGGCCAAGAAAAGCTCTCATCATCAACCTCATCCTCGATTGGATTCTGTGTCACAGCTGTTATTCCATGTATCGAATGCTTTAGCTCAGTGGTTCCAGCCCCCTATATTCTCTTTTCTTTTTCTTTTTTTGAGTCAGGGTCTTGCTTTTATAGTTCAGGCTGGACCTGAGCTCAGCCTCAAACTCACCGCAATCCTCCTGCCTCTGCCTTCTGAGTGTGGGATTACAGATTTGAGCCACCACGCCCAGCATTGCGGTATGTGGCACTGACTGCTGGTGGGTGTGAGTCACCACACCTGGCATGGTTGTATGTGGTTACCGGGGATTGAACCCGGGCCCTTGCACTTGCAAGGCAGGCACCTCACTCATAGATTCAGATCCATGGTCACTCCTGGATGGCCAGGCAGCTGCTGTGTTCTTGCTGCTGTCTTTCAGGGTCTTGCCTCATGATTTGATCCAGGGGGACCATACAGGGGCCCTGATTCAGGCACTGGTAGCTGATGACACCAGATAGACCTTGCTTCTCTTGTCTCTGGCTCTGCTCAACACACACTAACTTTTCTCTGTCTCCTCAGGGCGATTCTGGGGGACCCCTTGTCTGCTACCACTCCGGTGTATGGGTCCTGGTAGGACTGGCCAGCTGGGGTTTGGAGTGCCGGAGGCCCATCTCCCCCAGCATCTTCACCAGAGTTGCCTACTTCACTGACTGGATCAGCAAGGTCAAGAGGGTCACTCCTGTTCTGGACTCACAGCCAGGTCCAACTCCCATGGACCTTTTGCCACAGACTCTGAGAGCTACAGGTTCCCGCAAGACTCACAGCATCCTCAGGCCAGCACAGACCTGCCTCCTGCTGCCACTTATGCTTCAGGCCCCACAGCGGGCCTGGGGGTGACAACACGACCCGTCTACAGCCTCTCTGCTCAGGCCTTAGGAGCAGTGCCTCAGCCTCCCTTTCTCCAGCGCGTTGTCAATAAATGTTCCTGTTCCTTGACTTCTCTGTCCATCAGCTGCCAGTCCTCAAACAAACCCTGGCCAGTGGAAACAAATAAAATCATCATCCTGCCCTATGGCTGTAGTCCCCCTGCACTTCCTGTCCTCAGAACCCTCTTCCCTTGGGGTCTGCCACCTGACTGACCCCTGTCCTGAAGGAACCAGAACCTCACAGGGAGATTCTCACCCCTGGTCCCCTGGCAAGGCCACAGTAGGGGACCCTGAGGAACCGTGTGCCAGCCAGGCAAAAAGCAAGATCCATCGGCCCTTGCAGACCACTCCTGCCATGGAGAACCTCTGGCCTTCCGCAAAGACCAGGCTGTGCTCCTGGCATCCAAGTGCAGGAGCACAAAGAGCCTCCCAGAGGTGGGAGGGCCACACTGGACTCGGAGCTCTGAGGCCTCTCAGCTTCCGGGGCTGAGCATGAACTAAGAGCACAAAGGGGGCCCTGATGCCAGGCTGAGAGCTGCTAACAGCCTCCTCACCTGTCCTCATAGGCCCAGGCCCCCTAAATCCTTAGCGATTTCCACTGCCCACCTTCTCACACCCAGACCCTGTTACTCAGCTCTGTGGCCGAGGTACCCCTCAGACACCCCTTCTCACTTTCCATGCCTCTTCACTGGTGGAAAATCAGTGTCACCTTGTCAGTTTAGCTGTCCAAGATTCAGTGGTCCATGCACAAGCCCCAGTTTCATTTCTAAGGCTGTCCTTCCTGTAGCTATACCAGAAACCAGAGTCCTGGTGTGACCAGCAGGACCACAGGGACCTCACAGTGCAGCTCATCCCAGCCCGGAGCTTCCTCAGTGAGAAGGAACTCCTTGGTAGCACAGGTCCCAGTGAACCAGGCCCTATTCTTGAAGTTCAGTGTAAATTCTCCTAGTCCTAAGGCAGCCCACATTCATTGGATCCTCACCACTGGGAACACAGATAGACTCACATGCTTCTTCCTCTCTCTGCTGCCTACGTGGGACTCCAAACTGCAAAGATGTTATAAAGGCTCAAGGACATGTCTTCCTAATGTCTCCTTCTGTAGGACCTTCTCTTGGCTGTCCCCACCTTTGGCCAGGGCACTGTTACTGAGGTAATCACTATACCTGGTTCTACACCCATTCACTGGGCTGGGCCTTACAGGTCCAGACTCTGGATGTAGAAGCCAAGCACTTTCTGCATGGTAACAAACTCAATTATAGAATCTCACATGAGCACCGCTCAGAACCCTGGGATGTCCATGAGTTACAAAGAGAACATGTGATGTACTCATTCCTGCACAGGATCAGGGGAGCTTGGAGTATTAGCTCCTGCAGGTGACCCAAGCAGCATGAAGACCAGCCTCTGGAGGAACCAGACCACTGTCAGAGTAGATGGGTGACACTTCAGGCAGGCCACATCATGAGGTGTTACCGGGAGCTCCTCCTGGGCCTCAAAGATGCCTGGATATTTCAGTGGATTTTCTGGTACTCCTAGCTCATCAGCTTTTGTCCTGGAGGCTAGGGAAGAGAGAGAAGCACATGCCTGCCATTGCCCTGGAGGGCCGCCTCTCTGTGATATTCCATTAGCTCAGGCCAGTGTTGCTATCAAATTCTAGGGGCTCTTTCAGGTAGGAGGAAAGTTTTGTCAGTCTGTGGAGTGACCCACAAAGAGTGGGAAGCACAGCCCAGACCCAGGAAGGCTCCTCCCTAGCCCCTCCCCCAGTTCGGTCTGCACAGCATTACAGGTGGTCATCAGTCTTACCAGAAAATATGACAATAAGCTGGAACCTGCATTCACTCTCCTCACAACTCCACAAGACAGCCGTTCACTGCCTAGGTTCCAACACCACCTCTGTCCTCCCCAGGTCTTGGTCATCCAGCCAGGTCGGGAAGCCAACCTAGCACAGGATACAGATGCCAACCCTCCCCCCCCCCCCATCAGTGGAGAATCAACAGGCACTGCTTTCTGGGTGACATATTCCAGAATGAAAAGTAGGCATTTTAAAGTTGCTTCGAAAATCAGTCAGTCCACGAGAGGGAGGCAGGTGCAGAAGGTACATAGTTAGTGATAGACACTATTTCCACCCAAGAGTACGCCAAGTCTACTGCAGGCCTCAGAACAAAGCCTCAGCCCTAAGCCTGAGGATTCAGCGGGCTCTTGAAGGTGCCTGCCAACTTGAGAAAAGTGGAGCAAATACTCGGATTTGGGCAGAATCTATATACAATACCCTGAAGAGTACTCCACCATGAGGCTTTAGGTGTGGTTGGGAAAGCACTTTGCATCTCAGCCTTCCAGCCCCAAGGGACAAAGGAAGAGCCCTCCTTGCCTAACTGTGAGGCCATATGGAAGAACCATCTCAACAACCTGATCTCTAACTCCACCATACAAAAAAACCTTCAAGACATCAAATCAGAGCCTGACCTCCACAACCCCAGGCCAAGCTGTAAGATAGAAACTGAGGTTCCTAACATTCATCAGTGACCTACGCCTTTACTACTTTAAAACAACATCGAGACTTTTCCCGCCCCTAAATGCAAATACTGGCCCTTTGCTACAGAGCCAAATATGAGTAGAGGAACTCTTGGGCCCTGTGAAGAGTCCTATCCCAATCCTCATGTCAATCCAGGACAATCATCATGTGAAAAAGGTTTGGGGAAGAGAAGAAACCCATGCTGTTTCAGATGAGTCTTATTATATATGTTTGTGGTGTGGGCAATATTAGGAAAAAAACCTTATTCTTCCATATATTTTGGCTTCAAATGACCGGAGAGGTTTTTCTAGAACTCTGAAGAGAGGAGAGGAAAAGGAGGAGGAGAGGAGAGAGAATGAAAAGAGGCCCATAAAAGCACTTGTATTTTATACAATATTATTTTTTTTTGCAAAGAAAAGAAAGGAGGGAGGGGAAGAGGCAGAAAAGAAAACCAGAGGCTCATGAAACATCACACAGTATAAATACCAAAACATTACACCTGGGCATGCCGTGTTTATACGACTGAAAATCAAAACCAAGGGAAAAAAATATTGAAACAAACGGGAGGTGGGGGATGGAAGGCCACCTTGCACATAGAGGAATAGGATAAGAATTACATTTGCAGTGATGCACTGTGGTAACCCCAGCACTGAGGAAGGGAAATGTAGGACTATCACAAGTTAGATTCTGACCGGGGCAACTTAATGAGACCCTGTCTCATGGACAACAAAAGGGACCGGTGGTATAATTCATTACTAGAGCATATCTGTGTTCCATTCTCAGTACCAGAAAGACAGAGAGAGACTGAGAGAGAACTAAATTAGGCTCTGGGCGCGTCGATGCTCACTTGTGATGATACCTAGTCGGGGGGCTAAAGTAGGAGAACCATAAGCTGAAGACTAATCTGAGAAGCTTAGTGAGATCCTGTCACAAAATAAAAAATAAGTAGTGATGGGAATGGACTTCAATGGTAGAGCATCCATGATAGCTAAGCTAGATTGTTGGCCCTGGAGATACATAGAGAAGAGGAGAAGCATGTTTCTGAGTGTGTCTGGGTAGGTCGTGCAGATGTGACTTTTAGTGCTATATCTGGTGTCCAGCTCTTTCCTTCAGTTAAATTGTCCTTTAAGCTACAGCACCAGGTATTTAGTTATAAGAAGATGACTAATACAGCACCACTGGGTTCAGTTGGGTTCAGTCCCCACAGACAGACAGAGACGGACAGACAGACGGAAGCATTACATCAGGCTTTTCTTCAGAAACAACAAAGTGGAGTAAATAAATATATTTTGAGAAGGAAAAAATATTTTTGAGAAAAACCACCTGAACAAAATTCTCTATTCAGTGAAATTATCCTTCAAAACTGAAAGAGAAATAATTTCCCTGAAAAATAAAATCTGGAAAGATTTATTATGAGTCAGTCTGCCTAAGAAGAAATGGTAAAAGAAATTCTTCATTGAAAAAGAAAAAAATACGTAGGTCAGAAACTTGGAAGATATAAAGTAGAAATAAAAGAAGATAAAATGCTGTTATATTTTATTCTTAATTCATCCAGTGCATAGCAAATTGTTCAAAAGAATAATGGCGACAGTGTATTCAGGAGCTGAAGCTTGTGAGTAAATGAAATGAATGACAGTAATAATGTAAGAAACAGGTGGAAGAAATTGAGAATATTCTTTTATAAGGGACTTGCATTAACCCATGAGTCAGTGTAGTGTTATTTGAATATGGACTGGCAGCCAGGCGTACAGGCACACACCTGTGATCCAGACATTCAGGAGGCTGAGGCACCAGGATCACTTCAAGTTCAAGGCCATCCTTAGCTACCCAGAGAGTTCAAGACAAATAAACTACACAGTGAGATTGTCAAAAAACAAAACAGGACCTCCACACACTGTGGGGCCAGACTTCTCATGGGACCATCGCATAAGGATGAGGCCCAGCAACTGCACCTTGGTTGGGTATACACTAAGTAAGGGCTGCAGTTCAGCTTGGACATATGGAGGGGCCTAAGGGTCATTAAACAGGAGAAAACCCTAGAAAGTAATCATTTCTTAAGGGTTCTAAGGGTTAGCAAGACAGTTACTTGCAATGAGTACTTTATAGGCATCAATCCAGAAATTAAACCAAAAACATCAATGACAACAAAAATATAAATGAGAAAACATCCACATAAGACCCAGAAATCCAGAATTCCAGACCTCCAAAGGGAAAGTTAGGGACCAATTAGGTGGACCAACTTGAAGCTCAAGAACTAGACTCCCTGAACTGGCAACAAGAGAAGATCTGAGAAAATTGAAATCAGAAATAATCTCTAGATAACAACAGAGATGATGATCATGGTGAAAGGCACAGATTTTT
Organism: Petromus typicus; assembly: GCA_004026965.1. Lineage (NCBI taxonomy): Eukaryota > Metazoa > Chordata > Mammalia > Rodentia > Petromuridae > Petromus > Petromus typicus. The sequence continues at coordinate 5,633 of PVIR01018242.1, read as the reverse complement.
AAAATGGAAATAGAAGAGGATATCAGAAAATGGAAAGATATCCCTGCTCCTGGGCAGGAAGAACCAATATTGTCAAAATGGCCATACTCCCAAAATTGCTATATAGATTAATGCAATCCCGATTGAAATCCCAACAGTATATTTAACAGATCTAGAAAAAATAGTCCAAAAATTCGTCTGGAACCCGAAGAGACCTAGAATAGCAAAAGCAATTCTAGGCAACAAAGACATGGTAACTTGAAACTCTACTACAGAGATACTGTGATAAAAACGGCATGGTACTGGCAAAGAAACAGATACGAGGATCAGTGGAACAGACAAGAAAACACAGAAACAACTTCAGACATACCAAGTCACCTCATCTTTGACAAAGGAGGCAAACACCCTCAGTGGAGGAAAGATAATCTCTTTAATAAATGCTGCTGGAAAAACTGTTTCAACTTGCCAAAGATTAAAACTAGACCTACATCTTTCATTATGCACTAAACTAAAATCAAAGTAGATTGGAGATCTAAATATTAAAGCAAAAATACTAAAACTGCTGCAAGATATGTTAGGTAGAACTCTTAGAGACATTGATACAGGCAAAGTCTTTATGAACAAAATCTCAGTAGCACAGGAACTAAAAGAAGGAATTAACAACCAGGATCTCATTTTATCAAAAAGCTGTGCACAGCAAGAGAAACTATCAGCAAAATGAAATGACAATCTATAATGTAGGGAAAAAATTTACCTGCTGTCCCTCAAACAAAGATCCACTATCTACACTATAAAAAGAACTTTTTTAAAAAGTCAGACCTGGACCAGGGATCTAGCTCAGTGGCACCAAGCCTGCTTCACAAATGCAAGATTCTGAGTTCAATCCCTGGTATCAGAAAAAAAACCCAGACACCTCCCCTCCCCAAAATTTAAAGTCCCAGTTCAAAAGTTGGCATCTGAAATGAACAGACATTTTTCAGATGAAGAAATAAAAGCAGTAAAGAAATACATGAAAAAATGCTCAACATCACTGGTTGTTTGAGAGATGTAGTTGAAAACAACATTGAGATTCCATCTTGCTCCAGAAAGAATGGCTGCTATTAAAAAATCAACCACCACCACCAACAAATGCTGGAGGCGCTGTGGAGAGAAAGGAACCCTTTTCCACTGTTGGTGGGAATGTAGACTGATGCAACCACTGTACAAATCTGTGTGGAAATTCCTCAGAAAACTAGGATTAGAGGACCCTTTTGACCCTGCTATTTCCCTGCTGGTTATATTCACAAAAGAATTAAAAGATTCATACCACGGTGACATATGTACACTTATGTTTATAGCAGCTCAGTTTATAAAAGCTGAATCTTGAAAACAACCCAAATACTCATGAACCATAGACTGTATAAAGACGTGTGGTTTTTTGTAAAATGAAGTATTACTCAGCCATCAAGAATGATAAATTAGAGACATTTATAGCTAGATGGATGCATATTGATGTTATACTCATAAGTGAAATAAGTAGGACACAATTGTGTAAATACCATACCATTTTCTCTAGTGTGAGAAAACGAAGATGTAAATAAAGTCCAAAATACATAATAGGTATTGTGTAATAGGAAGAAAATGCTCACAGGGAAAGGGTAATTGAGTGAGGGCAAGAGAAAGCAAAGAAGGGAAAGAAAAAATTTGATGAAAAAAATGGAAACAATGTTTCTGTATCTAAGGGGTGGAGACTAAAGCGAGGGCAGGGGAATGGGGAAAAATGATAATCAAGATACATCATGTACAGTAATTCTCAATGAAGAATGTGATCATAACGTATTCCTAAAATATACCAATAAACTCAATTTATTTTTATAAAAAATTGTTCTCTCGTTTGCAGGTCACCACCAAAATGAGCTTTAAAGGCTAGGCCAGGGCACAGGAGCCTCTCAGGTCCCCCCGGCCCAAATCTCTTCCCAAGAGGCTTGCAGACATGTACCGCTTATTGCACAAGGAGATAAGGACAGTCTAACAACTCTAGGACAACTTCCTATCTAGCAAAGATTATGTGGGGAGCGCCTGATTCTGTACCAGGAGATAAAGTAAAATTATTAGTCTAGGATTCTGAATGTGAGATGGTCTCTCTTCGTCACTAAATTTGTAGCAATTATGTTCATTTCAAATATAACACACAACATGGAGCAGGTCCCACTTTGCTTGGATATAAAACTTACTCTTGTTTCTCTGCTAGTTCTGTACCTATTCTAGACAGCCTGCCACAGTATTCTGGATCATCTCCGCACAAACAACTCTCAACATGTTGCCAGATGGCACAGTCTTCTGTGGTGCCAGGCATTTTCGGTCCCAGCAGACTCATTCAATGAAGGGGTAAATGTAACTTCTATTTAAGGAAAAAGAGAAGAAAAAGCAAGTGTAAGGTGTGTCCTGTAGGCGGAATGAGCCACTCCAGAAGCAGGAAGACAACACAGGAAGTGTTCTGAAGTAAGTGATTGCTGTCTCTTCTGTCTTTTCAGATCCAGTCTGTGGGAAGTTGGCCTGCACACGACTGACACTTTCCCGTGATGGACAGGTCATGCCTGGTGGCTCAGCTTCCCTTTCAGTTCTTTGTAATTGACAGGTTGCATCCTGTTCTCCAGATTACTTGCCGTGCCCTCATCTCTCATCTCAGACATTCTCTGTCAACGCCATACGACTTGCTGTGGGAGGCAGAAGAGTGACCTGCCCAAAATGTCTGTGTCCAGATCCCCACTATCCGTGAATATGTTACCTTACATGGGAAAGAGATTAAGGCTGCAGATGGAAATAATGTTGCTGATCAAGTGGCTTTAAAAGATGAAGATTATTCTGGGTTACCCTGTATAATGGGCACACTGTATAATCACAACAATTTAAAAGCAGCCTGGGCAAAATAAAATAGCAAGATGTTGCATCAAAAAGAGACACTTTTTGGATTTTAGGAGAGAAGAACTTTGTAAGATGTCTGATCCACAGAGCTGAAAGACATAGCATTTCCTGGATTCCCTGGAGTAAATTTTATCTTTTTTTTTTTTAGTTTCCCCACAACATGTTACTTGGGCTCTGTGTGTATGTGGCCGTGCATGTGCCTGTGTGTGTGTGTGTATGTATGTATGTATGTGGGGGGGGGCAGTACTGGGGACTGAACCCCGGGTCTTCTATATGGGATACATTCTCAGCCCCTTTCATTTTTTATGTTGTGACACTGACTAAATTGTCATGTTACCTAGGCTGGGCTTGCATATGTGATCCTTCTACCTTATCCTTCTGAGCACTGGAATTATGGGATCTGTCTGAGGCCTGTTTCTCTGGCAGTGCAGTGTAAGAGTCCAGAGAGTAAAGTTGCTGTGCAGCTGGCCCCTGTGCCTCAAGGCTGGCTCACCAAAACTAGGCTCCAAAAATCTCATGCTACAAGCATTTTTCCTGCTGTATGGTTCTTTCTGTGGGTCACAGATCCAACTAATGAAAACCTGTGAAAGAAATGAATTTGGAGATCTGTGCAGAGAACTCATCATTCTTTTCAGAGGCAAAGACATTACAAAAGATTAAAAACAGAAAATTGTTTCCTCTGCTATGTGATGCCAGGGAAGCCCCTGGGCCCCTGTGAGCCTCTCCCCTCCCCTAAGGACAGGCTTGGGGCTGCACACATATGTAAAGGTCACAACACTTTGGGTTGCCTCTCAGGTGCCCTTGTCCTGTCTTCTCCCCCCATCGTCACTTCATCTGTTCCCTAAGAGGTGAATGTGCACTAGTGCCTCGAGGATAGTGCTAAGAAATCAGTCCTCACTAACACGCTCTGCTCCCTCTCCGATCTGGGCCTCTGTGTGGGAGCTAAAGGTGACGTCGCTGGATCTGGGATCCCGAGGAAGGAGGGCCCTGGAGTGGGGCCAGCATGGGCCACTTGGGCCCTAGTGTCACCTGCTGTCCTCTGGGGGATGGCAGCGGGCCCTGGGAGCGCCCCATGGCCTCACTGTCCACCTTGTCCTGAGCCATCTGCTTCCCGCCTGGGCTCCGCCCTGTCCAGTTCTCCCCAACTCCCAGCTGTGCCTGGTCCTGACCTCGGTCACTGTGCAGCTTCACGCTGCTCCCGCCACCCAGAACCACTAACTGGAGTTGAAAGACACGAGATGGACTCGGACGAATGACCCGTGAGCAGGGCCTCCCTGACCACCCCGGGTTTCCTCAGCTTGTTTTTAAGAGTTTCTTTTTGCTCCTGTAATGACAGAAACAGGGGTCAACAAAGGAACTCAGCGTGAAGGTGAGCTTGCACCCGTCGCCCACCACACTCCATCCCTTCTAGACACAGAGCACACACCACGCACAGAACACACAGAAGCCGCTTCCCACCTGGGAGGAAATATAGGTGTATTGGGCTACAGTCACTATCTTGGGTGCATAACGAGATAAATCATTTTCCTCTGCATAGCTAACTTTTTTCGTGGACATGTGTTTTCCTACTAAGAAAGACTGGAGAGAAGTGTCTCCGTTGTCTCCTCAAGACGTCTCTCCAGAGAGCACTGTGCCATAGGAAGTAGTGCGGCTGGCCTGGGGCCCTGGACACTGCTGGGCCACCCCGGGCGGGGCTGCCTGGCAGAGCCACAGCCTGGATGGGGAAGGCGGGGTGGGCGTGACTCCGGCCCTGCTGCGCCCTGAGGAGCTGTCCTGTTGTCAAGGACTCTGGGTCACGGAGGCGCCTCTCCCTGAGGGGACAGCCGGGGCACACGGGGGAGGCTGCACTTCCCGGCTTCATCCTGTGCGAGGAGCAGCAGGAAACCTGGGAGGTTGGGACGTGACCTTCTGCCTCCTTGTGCCGATTTGACTTCAAGGCACAAAGTTCACGCTGACGTAGCATTTTGGCTTCTAGCATCTGCCCAACTGCTGTCATGAGGCACTCAGCTTCATCAGTGTTGTGGTTCACACGAGGTCTGGCTCTGGGCGGGCTCTGGCTGTGGGCAGCGGCGGACGCAGGCCCGCCTTTCTTCTGGGTGCCTTCAGGCCCTCTGACTTCTTTCCTAGGTGAAATCCACTGTAGAAATTTCGTCACACTTCTTTGGAAGAAGCCTTCTGCCGGGACTGCTTTCCTCTGAAGCTGTTTATTCTCTAGAGGTTCTTCTACTCCTTCATCCTCGGCAGGCTCGGAGGTCCCCCAGGCTCCCGGCCCGTTCTCAGGTTTTCCTGAGCAGGGCCTACCACTGACCTCATGCTTGTCAGCGGGGGCCGACATCTTGCTTTGGCTCTTCTGTGAGTGCCTGTGTTTCAGGATGCAGGGCTTCTGTCGCCCTAGGCTGCCCCCTCTGGCTGTCATTAGGCCACCTAACAGCCCTCGAGGCATGCTATGGTGATGGCGCTGGGGCACTGCAGATGCCAAGCTGTGTGAAGCGCACAGTGGGTCAAGGGAAGAGTATGGATGGCGGACAGCTGAGACACTCATTTCAGAATGGTCCACTGACATGAGCTCCATTCCAGGAAGCAACTTGCTCACAGAGTCTGCCCAGAGGCCTAACTCTTCTGGGGGTCTCCCGGGAAGCAGGGGCCCTTCTGGGCTGCATCTGCCAGCCCTGGGGAAGGCCCGGCTCTCACAGGTTCTGCCTGTGAGGTTGCATGTCAGTTGCTGTGAAGGCCCCCAACTCTCCTGTCTA